>JANRGW010046041.1:0-15482 GCA_024733675.1 Psilopsiagon aymara | reverse complement strand
TAGTGTGAGGTGTCCCTGCCCATGGCAGTGGGGTTGGAACTAGATGATCTTAAGGTACTTTCCAACCCTAACTATTCAATGATTCTATTATTTGAAATGTACTGACTGGAGAATACAATTGCATTATTCTTTGAATGTATTTCTACAGCTATTTCTGTTATTAGTTAAAATCTGACTCATTTTCAGGGTTAGCTGATAAGGTAAATAAACCGTGGCATACAAGGAATATGCAATCAGTTCTTAGCACCAGTACTGTATTTATACTTAAAATATTAAATCACATTACCTGATCTCTGCACTACATATTTTTCAAGAGAAATTGAATCATAACTTCTGGATAAATCATTTAACAGGATAGAAGACATGAATGCTGATTATTTTAGAGTTAAAAGTATACAAAGAAGGCAAGTTGAAGACTCCAGAAGCTAATTGTATTACTTGAAAAACTTACTGTTTGAATAGAATTCATTGTAAAGTGGAAAGCCATTGAAGTCCCCACAAAGTCCACAGGTCTGATTAGCATATTTCTCATTCAATTCCAGCTAAAATAATGGACAGTAAATTGATAGATGTCAGTGTTAACATTCTGAAATACATTCAAGACCACTGAAAGCACCTGCAATTGCTGCCTCTAAGTATTTTCAACAGATCTGTGTAACTTTATTTAGCAATCAAATTCAAACATGGATGGCAGAATGAAAAGTTGGCTTGGATTTGATTTACAACACAGAGTTCAAGTTGATTTTGATGCAGACTTATGTTTTCACTGTATTATCTGTATTGCTCTTAGCCTCTTTCTTTCTATTCCTTCTTCAGAAAGAAAATCAAATCCATAGTAAAAATGAAGTCCTAAGAGAGTAAAATTCTGCTGGAAAATTATACCTGAAGGGGTAAGTATGCCCTATAACAATGCCGATGTGTTAATGATGCAATGAAGGTGATTTTTCACCCTATTTTAAGCAGATGACTGCTATTCACTAGATGTAAATCCCTGTAATTTTCTTTAGGACTACCTGGATATAAACCTATTTTATACTAAGAAAGAATTGCTCAACAGTATGATAGCAGAAAATAATAGTAACCTCCTAAACAGATAGGGACCAGCATAATAAAAAATTAGCTCAGGTGCCTGAAGGCGCAGACAGATCCAGGAGCAGTTCTTACCAGGATACTGTCATCTTCATTCCACATTAACACAATACCCATTTTGCTGGCAACTTTGACATAAATGCTGCTTTTCTCTATCGTAATTCCAAATTCTCTGTATGGCAGTTGAACTCTGGGAAAAGGCAGAAAGAATGCTAGATATTTTCCGATCCAGATGTTTGATATGGAGAAAAAAAAAAGGCTTGTGGTATCCAGCATATGAAGGAATTCTAATGCAGTTAATGCAGTTATGTGGAAAGAAAAGCAGTTAAAACGTAGGATGGTATAACATCATCAAATACAGATCTGAATTTGGATCCAGCTTCTCAGGATTTTTCATCCAAATTGTATTTCTGAGTTAGTTTTTAAGGGAAGCATTCATTTACTGTGAAAGGAATTAATAACTTATTCATGTTGGTGAAATTGTCAGATTTATTGAAAAACATAATTTCTCCCCTCATAATACAAAAAAATCCTTTTCAAGTCTGAAAAAAAGTATGTGATTACTGAACAAGTGTTATGAGTGAACTCACCTTTTGCTGTTAATCGTTACAACATCCTTTGTTAGTTCAGCAGCTACACCTTCAAGTATCATGGTGATACGGTTGATTGTTGGAGCATTTTCCACCACTGTGCGCCTAATCTGGATGTTGAAATCCTCATAGGGAGTGTTGCAGTGGGATGCAAAAATGTAATTACAGAGCCCAGGGAAGGAGAATATGTCTCCATCAAAGGTCTTGAAGTGGAAATTGCCCCATGTGCTGCACACACGACCATTGTGAGCAGGATTGGAAGCTGTGAATTGACACTAGCTGTAAGTAAACAGCTTAAAATTCTCAACCTTAGTATTGTGAAAATCAACTTGCTCTAGGTTTCATTTTGTCATTAAATCGTTTCCATCTCCCGACCTCCCATTGTTATTTTCTGTCCATCTGTCCATTATAAAACTATATATTCACTCTACTCATATCTGTTACTCATATTTCCCGATGAATGGTTAGAGTTATGTTCAGCTACAGCATTATTAGTCTTCCACATTTCAGCTAACACTTCAATATTATGTTTCTTAATCATTGTATTTCTCTTCTAGATAATCCATAACTTCCTTTACCAGTTCCTTTCCCTGTTTCTATTACATTTCTCTCTCTGCATCCCCTAAAGCTGAAAACTTATTGAATACATTTAGTTTCCTCTACTTACGTCTTATTAATGGATTTGTCAGCATTGGCCAGATGATATTTACCATAGCAGAGGCTAGAAAAACAGAAATAAACCAAAAAACTACTATAACAATACCAAAATTTGCACCTAAAATTTATCTAGAAAGAACTAGAGAGTTAATATGCCAGCTCTTATGAAACAATGTTAAGCCTGTTTTCTGTTTCAGAGGACATGGATAGGTTAAAAGTGCATACTAAAATTCAAAATCGGTATAGTTAAATCATAAAAAATTTCTTTCAATTGTGGTGATCTGCCTTTTGTACCTTTTTGACCCTTTATGGAAGTCCGTTTTGTGTTAGCAAAAACAGAATTTCACAGCTCTGCATATTGGAGTGCTTCAGGCACACTAAATAATTCCAGGGGTTAAGCGGTACTAAATTAGCCTATTACTGGCACAAAAGCATAGTTGCCTTCTCATTAAACCTTCTCTTTCTATGGAGGGGATAAAAAATTTAATTGTTCTCTTTGCTCTCTCTTTAATATTTTTCTGTTAAGGGGCTGAAATCCTTTAGAAATGGCCGCAAATCTGTTAACAGGATGATCACAAATCATTACATCGTTGAAATCAATGCGGTTGGGTTGCCCTCTTGATTTATCAACATCGGCTGCTGACTTTACAGTTTGCCAAAGTGCTCTTATTTCCTTGTTTATACGGAACCAAACACTGCATGTGTATTCCACTTTGGTGTTATTTTATACATATTAATGCACATATGCATACAGCCTCTACAAACACACATCTGTTTTCTTAGTTACGTATTATTACACAAATATAACTACTCTGAGGGATCAGTATTTGGTGTCTGTTATCTAGTATACTGTTGAATATACTATTCTTATAGCGAAAGGGGCTTGTTAATACACATCTGTCTTTATTTGACATTACTGGCAATATCTAGGGAGGTTTTTTAGGCATTTTCATTATTAAGGAGAGATGTGGCAAATAGATACAAACACAGTATAAATGAACATACTGTTTTGGCTCTGCTGAATAACCTCCATGTATTTGCTGCTTGTTTCCTGCTGGATTTCAATGTCAGCTCCTATGAATAAATTGTAAAATGCATATTAGATACAATTTCCTGTATCTGAACTTTTAAATCAAAGCTTTTAGATGTGAGCAAAGGACACAGATGTATCTATATAAGACAAAGGGGAGAGTCCTTTATCACATCAGAAAGAAAGAAACTGCCCCCTCCAAAAGGTAAAATGTAATAATAGAGACTTTCTATTACAAACACAGCTCTGAATTCAAATAACAATTCATTTATATCTCATTTCTTTGTTCTAATGACTAGATCGCAGCCCTTAATTCACTGCTGAATTAGTGCTTAATTCACTAAATCTCATTAATAGGTGAAACAATTACAGGAAAAATTCACTAAGTGTAAGAGTCATGTGCAGTAGCTAGGCAATAATAGCAAAGGGCACAGAACTGGTTGAATGAAACAATGGCCTCGGGGCTTGATCTGCTAATGGCTGCAGATACTTATATGCCAGTTTCTTTTATGCCTAAGCATAGGGCCTTTTCTTCAGGAGCAGATCTAGAGCCTCAGTCAGGGATCTAGATTTGCCTTTTAGCTGGATGTAAGAAAGCACCTCTGAATGATAATACAAGGGTCCATAGCCTGAGCAGTAACCCAGGAGAAGGAACCAAAAGAACCAGGTTTCTTCTTCTACCCCTCTTCTCACTCTGAAATGGTTCAAACTCACATCTTCTCTGCAGAAAAGCTTAAGCATCATACTGTAAGCCTATTTGACCAAGGATTCTTGCTACACAGCCTGAAGCTGAGACACTGTGCTGAAAACAGTGGGACAGAGGCGTGAAATACAGGCCATGGTCATGTGACTACATGATTAGGACACTCAGCTGCATCAAAGCTTTCCTAATCTTGTGCCTTGCTTCAAGGATTATTTTTGTACATCCAGTTAAATGGTTAGGAGATCAACTATATGAACTATCTTACAGATGAGGTCTCCTCTCTATCATGACTCCGAACATTTTTAATTCCTTTCCATGCATGGCCCAGCAATACCATACCAGCAGAAATACTGGCAAAGACTTTTGAGAGATGAAGAATTTTGACATGAAAACTTGATGCCTAGAAAAAACACCAACCCTGAGCTTCTAGGTTAATGCTCTAAGCTCTTGTCTTGTATCAGAAAATATAAGTAAAAAAATTCCTGTAAAAGATAAATAGGTACAACTTTATTTTGTGAAGGTCTGAATCCTGTCAGTGTGGGATAACCATGCTTGGAACATGTCGAATGACATATACCTGTAACCTGCCAAGTCTAAATCCTTAAAAGATTTAGGTGATGAAATTACTAATACCTGAATCCTCATCAGGATTATGTGAATGAGCAGTCTAGGTGTCTAGAGAATTTCTCTTTAAAAGAGGGACTGCCTCTGTAATTAAGTCCTAAGTTAAGCTCCCTTTTTCCTTATACAGTAGGTGAGAAGAGTTCACTGACTCAGAAATGGATCCATAACACCCATCTCACTGAACAGGGAGCGATGTTTGTGGAGTAAAGAGAAATGCTGAAGTCGGGGGTGTGCTGTAAACCTTGGTCACCTTAGGTGCTTGCATTCCTTGCTGACCATTTCCTTCACTTAGGAAACTCAGCTCAGATACATCCATGAAAGCTGGACAGTTGCCTCTGCCTTAAGAATAATTGGACCAGGCCCTCTTTTTTTCTTGTCATTATTTTTCTGATGTAACTCCTGACTGTTCCCACCATGTAAGCAGATTGAGTACCTGGTCCCAGAGCAGCATCACTGTATCTAGAAGTTGCTGCAGTGTCTGCAGTTTCTTTCAGACCTAAGCTTTTAATTCTTTTCTCATTTAACCTTATGAGTGACCTTTAGCGATGTATGAAGAAGTAACTTAGGACAGAGTTTAACAGATTTTTAGTTTCCTGTTAGTGTTTCAGTATCACAGATAATGTCATTAAGTAAATGCATTCATATCATTATAATTCATCCGGCAAGAAAAATTGATACTGAGAGGTGAGACAAATGCCTCTGTAAGTTTTAACAATCGACCAGAATTTGCTCTCACCCAGCACATCTGTAGGAATCTTAGCTGGCAGAGAATCATAGAATGTTTGTCTATTCTAGCATGAGAACCTTTCTAACACAGCAGGATAGTATATACATGTATTTTGGTCTGTTAATTTTTCTCAAGGAAATAGCAGGGGCTTTTGTTTACTTAGCAAATACATCATTCCCAAGGAAAGTCTAGCTGCCTTGGTTTATTTAGCAATTGCACAATGCCATGTTGTTGACCATTATAAAAAGAAATGTCTCTCAGTTTAAGAATAGTAAAGATAATTTACTAATTGATAATTTGGGAACCAAATTAATTATTAAGAATATTTCTAGAGGCATCTTGCTAAGTCATATCCAGCTGTCAATCCGCATATGCAATTACCATTGCAATCAATTTATGAAAGTGTTTGACCCAAAATATAGTCAGGCAGAGGATGTATGTGGAGATAGTGTAGGATTGGGCCAATATTTTTTAGTCACTTGAGGCATTTGAAAATATTTTCCACAGAGTGTGATTCAAATAAAGTGGAGTTTGCTGGACACCGTCTAACCACTGCTCTTTTTCCAAAGCAGTTTATCAGATTAGCATTGCACAGTACAAATAACTTGCTTGTTCAATGAACGGCTGAAGATGCTTTTGACTGACATTGTGTAACTCTAAACATAAGCTTGTACTCTAAGCGGCTGTTGTATTTCGTGCTTAAATCAACTTGTCAGTATTTTAGTGTGTATTTCACAATCTATAAATTAGCCTGGAAGTATATTTGCACTTGTTAATGTTTTGAAAATTATATGCAAGATAAATTTACATAGGCATTCAGAAGATATAAAAATGCTTTTAACAGGGCAGTAATTACTTATACATGAATGAGACTGACCTACCAAGCTTGTACTCATGCAAGTAATCTCAATATGAGTGGTCCCATTGACTTAATAGGGCTATTCCTATTAAAAACACTGCCAAGATCAGCCCTGATACATATAGTAACTGACAGGAGGGGAAAAAAACATGCAAAATGATGGATTGCATATGCCAAATCTCCCAGTCCTGTTCACACCCAACATCAGTATTTTATATTCTTTGCATAGGGTATTATCAGTGTAGAATTAGTTATTGAAAATGACTGCCACATGAATATTCCTTTCTAGTCTCTTTTGCAACAGAAATTGCAAGAAATCCAGAGGAATCTGGTATCAGCTCCTGGTAGGTGGCAAGATGCTGAAAAAGATTGAGCAGTGGTCTGATCTAGAAATTGGAAATTGCAGTGGTTTAAATTGCAAAAAAACTATAATCCACCCTAATACAAAATGCAGCAGGGATAAAATACTTCTGTAAGGCATAAGTGATACTGAAAAACTGACATTTGAAGACATGATTAATGGCTCTTTTTTTTTGTCTTCAAAGCTGCCTTCCAAATGTAGTTATATGCAGTAGTGCAAGGCAATCTTAAATTATTATTAAACTATTAAATTAAATCAGTCCAGTTAATAGACAGACATTAAATATTTAATGAAAATTGAAAAAAAAAAAAAACAAAACAACAAACAAATCTTTTTAAATGCAACCATCTGTTAAGTGAAATAATGAGTATCATTGTTAAAAATTTATTACTGGATCTAGACAGAGTATTCTTTTTCTTTTCCAAATAAAAGAGGGTAGCTTCTTACCTATCTGATGGATACAGCAAGCTGCTAACAGGAAAGCCCATTCTGGTACCCATATCCCCCTGCCGGACCCCATCTTGAGTGGAGTCTGGCACAAGTATGTCAGGTCTAAAGTTGGTCAGGAGGAGTAATTCACCTGTGCTCTGTCACTCTTATATAGTAGGTGACTTTGGCTTCAGTCCCAGATTGATTCAGAGACTCCAGAAAGGTGGAGTTTTGGGGATTTTAGCAAATGAACAGGTAAATAGAGGATCCTTTTCCTTTCTCAGAAACTGGCCAATGGTATTTGCATTTTGGGAGGAGTATATAGATATATGTACGTCTATTTTGTTAAGGTTCAGACTAATAAAGAAACATAACATGCAAATAAAATACAACTCCTCCTCCTGAAATAACAGGTCCTGGAACAAATTTAATAAGATGTTGCTTTACAGTTATGCAGATGGCATGTGAGTAACTATTCTAAGTCATTCAAAACTGTAACTGATGCCAGGCTGCTCCTTAGCAAAAACTTATGCTAATTTCTGAAATCCAAGGAGGTGTGGAGTATTTCATATGTAAGACCCCACTCTTGGGGCAGCTCATCTTCCTGTGGAAAGAACAGACTAATAACCTTGAAGGGTCCTGCCTTACCACATGGTCGCACTGAGTGTATGCCATGGAAGCACTTCTGTGTGGTGCTGACAAAACCATTAGGTGGCTATCTGAGGAACATAAAGCTGCTTTCTCATAGACTGTATCCTGTATGTTATTAGGGATGGGGTTAAACCTCGACATCTACTTTTACATTCTCTATCTAATCTGATTTTGGCTTCTTATAGAAAATGCCAGAATCAATTTCAGGCAGTCAGACAGCCAGACACCAACTTTGTAGGAGAAAATAAATGTTAGATTGACTATAGCCTGTGACTGATACATCGTTTTAGTATCTTTCCTGTGTAATTGCATTCACATCCATGGAGTTAATAAGGACTACAAGTTAGAGAAACAGGCAAAGAATTTGGCCTATTAGGCTTGCCAGTATATGTTTAGTGCACTGGGTTTTGAACACTGTTTTATTGCAGTTCTACTGGATTATAATTTCAAAAGTTGGAATGAATATATACTTCAATAAACACGGTCAATATTGCTACTTCTTTTTTCTTTTTTTTAGCTTGGCATTGGAGATAGGTAGCATGAATTGCTCTGGACAGATTTCCGTCTCTTTCCAAGGGCAGTGTACCTTTAATATGGAAAAAGAGGAACAAAAATGTTCACAGTTCAGCACTTGCTATACACATAACATTTGTCCTCGCTTCATTTTCATCTTCAGTCAAGAATGAAGGTAGCTGATGGATCAGAATGTCTTCATCATAAGAAATGGAAGGAGAGTTGGTGCTCAGGGGAAGATTTCACAGGAGATGCCTGACAGCTATATATAAAAAGTTATATACTAGGATTTTTAGGGATGCAGAAAGGACTTTGTATAAACAGGACAGTATTAACTTCTGCATGCCTGGTAAGATTCAGTTCAGCAGTCTCTGCTCATGTTTGTCATTTCTGCTGAAAGAAGGGAAGGAGACAAGGTGGGGAAGGTGTCCTAGTTGTAAAATATGATCACAGCTGGATGCCTGATTTCCTTGGGTTCTTATCAAAATCCTACGCTGCAATTGTAATTTATTTTTTTTTTCTGTGAAAGAGTAAACAATGTAATATGATGTCCAATTTAGGGTTACTGAACTAAATAGTGTGTTTTTTTTCCAATTTATTCCAGTTTCACTTTTGTTTAGCACTAAGTATATTAGACCCTCACTCATTTAGTTTTGTAAAATAAACAAAAAAGGGTTTGTTTGTGAAGTGTTAGCTGTATTTGATTTCTGGACTGAAATCAGTGGTAGCTTACTGTGGCAAATTTGGGGTACTTAGGCCAACATACTGGCCTTCTATGGCCAGTATGAAACACATTCTCTGTCAAATATCCAGGATGTTTAATGAAGTTACATCTTCATAATCAGTAGTAAGCTGTTTACACACTCTGAATCTGTATCTTCACGCTTCAGCAGACTAGGAGAAAAGAAAAGACTGCATTTCCTGCCCATAGAACGTTGTTTAATTCTGTGCCAGTACTCATAATGAATATAAATTCATCTGTACATAGTGAAGGCAAATGATACCTTGTTTACATGACGAGTTAGCTGTATTAAATAAATATACGCTAGTCTCACTTAAGCAATTAAACAAGCCACCCAACAAACTAGGCTTTCAGCAACTAATGTGCATATACCTTCTGCAGTGGGCTACATGTGATGGCCAGAAGTAGAAGAGCTTGCTTCCTTTTGCAGTTACACCTGGGTCTGCATAAGGGGAGTATCAGAATACCAGGATCTTCTGGTGTTACTTTAAAATGTTTGGAGAAATTTTCTTGTTTCCCATTGGGTAAACTAGAGTAAGGGACTACTGATAAAGGGAGGAGTTTTCTGAGAGGACATTTACTGGTTTTGATGCTCATCTGGTGAAGGTGAGGAGGGTGTCTGTACCTGGGATGACTAGGTGTGTCACTGGGGTCAAGGCTGTTTTTTCCTTTGCCCTGTCTCTCTTACTGGAGTTGTTGCTAAGCAGAGTGCTAATATCAAACAGTTTTTTCTTCTTCTGAGACAGTTTTTAATTTCCACTCATTATAACTCCTTGTGACTAAAACAATGCCAAACTTGAATATGCTACTTCACTAAACATTTACCAGTGCACAGTATTATATAGCTGCTGTAAAGGTTGTCCTGGTTCAAAAGATATCGATCAGGTATTTTTCTCAGAACTTTACATAGTCTGGAGTTGTTACTATTGCTACTGCTTAGACTGAAATTTTTGATTTCCAGGGAGTAGTGACATTCAAATGATGTTCCAGTGTTCACCTTAGCCAACCGTACAGCCTCTCTTTCTACCACTAGGAGCGGGTTAAATCAGTAATAACAAAACATGTACAGAAGAAATTCAGGTCACTGTCAGGTGGCTTATATGAAATTTAGAAAGTTATCAGGCTGTGAGATTTTACTGACTGCTGAGGGAACTATATCTGTAAATGAGAATATCACAAAACCCAGAAGGGTTTAAATAAATATGTTTGTTGGTCACGTGGGTGATTGCTCCAAGTGGTTCTTGTAGGTTGAAAAATAGAAGTTGGAGGACTTCTGACTTTCCCAGATGGTGCAGTGAAAAGAGCCTACTTACGTAGGTAGGGAGGAGCAAGCTCTCCTATTCAGCTGTAAGAGGGAAAAGGAACTGCAGAAGCAAGTCTTGAAGTACTTTAATAACAGAAACTCAAGCAGTTGTCTTCATTGTTAATGTAAACCAGGAGTCTATTAAAGGACCATAGTTTGGATATTGCCTAGAACTAGAAAAAAGTGGTTTTGTTTTCAGGAGGGAATGTTTACAGAGCTGTTGAAAGCATTTTTGTTTCTTCCCTGCTTTTTTGTCTGTTTTTCTCAGTTGTAATGTGTGTGAATCCCAGAAGCTTATCTTGACATCTCAGCATCAAATAATCTGGAAATTAATTTAGGATAGATCTGTAGAGTTGATGCAGACCGGCTCATTTTATAGCTGGGAAGTTACTGGAAATTAATCACAACAGTCAAGGATTTTTCTGACAAATACTCTTCCGACTCTTCCACTGATTATGTACCAAAAATCTGTACCAGTGGATTGGTCACTAAAAGTACCTCTTGGAACAGTAAATCCAATATATGTGTCATTTGATCCACAATTCTGACAATGGATATAATCTCTCCAATTAATGTAAAGTAATGACAGTCTGCAATTAACGTAAACCAAGTTGGCATTAACTTAAGCAGAGGATCCGGCACACCCGTTCCATTTATCTCTGGAGAGGTTTAGTTGCTCTCCTTGGCTTCTCCTGCTCATGCTTTTCTCACCTTTCTCTCATAGTCTTAACTGTTCTTTTCTTCCATCAGTCTACAGGTGACTCACCAGGGGTTTGCTTACCAGCCCTACCCAGGGATTCATGTTAACTCTCCACCCTTTTTTTAATGTCCTGTTAACTTTCCCTAATAATATATGCACTGCCACTGTGGAAGAAAATGGTGGACATACTCTGTCCGTAGGTTCCTTTCCCGGATTCTTGGAGTAGATGGTGCAGTCTGTTTTCTGTTTAGTATAACATGTCATACTACATAAGAAATCTCAGAGAGGTTTCTCCTTGGAAAACAAAGCCACACACAGCCTCACTGTGAAAAGCATGTGGAGAAAGAGAATGGTAGATGAGCTCTGTGTTGAATATGGTTGTTACTGCTTTTTAATTTGTTACACTAACTTTAGAACTGGTTATGCAAGGTGCTACGGAATGTTTAAGAAAACTCTGTCTGTGGAGATATTACAGGGGTGTTTCACAGACAAGGCAAATGACATCTGTGTATTATATCAAAGGATGGGAAGAGGGGTGGTGATTAATGAGGTTGTATCAGTGTGTTACCTTAGCATGCTGCAAATTATATGGAATTAGGGGTGGAGAATGTGCTGGTTTTGGGTGGGATAGAGTTAATTTTCTTCATAGTAGGCAGTATGTTGCTATGTTTTGGTTTTGTGCTGAAAACAGTGTTGGTAATACAGGGATGTATTATCAGTCATTGCTGAGCAGTGCTCACACAGAGTCAAGGCTTTTCTGCTCCTCACACCACCTCACCAATGAGGAGGCTGGGGGTGCACAAGGAGTTGGGAGCTGACCCCAACTGACCAAAGGGATATTTCAGACCATATGATGTCATGCTCAGCAATAACACTAGGGGAAGAAGAAGGAAGGGGGGAAAGTTAAGAGTGATGGTGTTTGTCTTCCAAAGTAACCATTATGCATGCTGGAGCCCTGCTTTCCTGGAGATGGCTGAACACCTGCCTGCCAATGGGAAGTGGTGAAAGAATTCCTTGCTTTGCTTCACTTGTGCATGTGGCTTTTGCTTTACCTATTGAACTGTCTTTATCTCAACCCAGGAGTTTTCTCACTTTATCCATACAATTCTCTTCCCCATCCTCTCAGGGGGGTTGAGTGAGTGGCTGTGTGGGGCTTAGGTGCTGGCTGGAGTTAAACCACAACAGCAGTGTTGACTGAGTTTAGAGGCTCAGATGAACTTCTGCCCAAGGAGTCAATCTTATCATTCTTTATCTCCTTGTATGCCCTGTTCTTCAGATTATGGAAGTTACCTGGCATCCATTCTGAGCAGACAAACAACAATGCAACAATACAGTTTTCAGTTCAACCCACCTAAAGGAGAGCTGCTCATACCTTTTTCCCCTTCACCAGTGGCACGTGTACTCCCTCCCTTGCTCCAGCCTTGGCACTATGCTGACCCTCACAGTGAACTAGATCAGTGAATGACCTGGCTCCAAATTCTCACTGCCTTTCTGTGCAAGATCATGTTCACCCATCATGAGTTTAATTATTTTCTAAAGTTTTGACAATTATATAAAGCAATCATTTTTTGTGGTTTATGATCTATTGTTTCTCCAGATTCTTGAGCACATGAACTGAAAACACGCCTTTTATAGATAACGTACTTGCCACTTAAATTTTTTAGAGGGAGATTCTAGGACTTCCTTTAAGCTCTCTTTGTTTCTTGTAGCACATCTGAGTGCTGCAGGAACACCTGCAGCATTTAAGACTTTTCCCCTTCCCACTAATTCTGTTCCAGTCTTTCTTACTCATTCCTGTTTCAAGTTCAGCGCTCCTCTTTAATGTTTGAAAAACACTATGAGGTTGTTAAATGCACTTCTTTTTGCTCAGGGACAGGGAATCAGTGTTCTAGTTTAATTCCTTTTTCTATACATAGTCATCTTTCGTCAAATTCTTCATGAAAGTGTGATTTTCTGAATTCCTAGGCATTGTCCTATGTATAAGACATAAGGACTGATAAAATATATCCATGGCTGTGAGCCATGTAGCTGTGGCTGTATTACCCTGTTACAATGCTCTTTATGTTACCTGTCAAAATACTTGGAAGGACTAGACATTCGATGCACTGTCCAGCCTCATGGTGAGTACAGCACCAGCATATCACTGAGTATATTCTGCAGCCAGCTAACAGAATAAGAGAGGTAAAGAATGGATGTGAATTTGGTATTATTTCTCTTGTCCCATTCTAATCAGACAAAGAAGCTGGGCAGGAATACTGTAAGCAAGCTTCTGCTTTCCCCAGACTGCACCTTATCTTGTATTTTAAGACCAAGCAAGAATTATGGGACAGCAAAAGGGTGCCTGCCACTGCTAGTGTCGGTAAAGCAGCTGAGCTGAGTTTCAAACCACTTGCAGCTCATTCAAAGTACTTGGGAAACAAAAACTGAGTATTTTTGCTTATGTCTGAGTATGAACATGGATAGAACATGATTCACAGTAAGAATCTTGAGGTATATTGCGAGAAATGTTACTAGAGAAGACATAAAAATAAACTGGCTCTAATTCAGAATCAAAATAGTGGTGTAATAGTTAACAGGAATCTGGTGGAGCTATGGTCTGTTACAGAAGTGGCTGTGGCAGTCTTCTGAGAATCAGGAGTCCATGGATTTGTTTTCAACTTTATAATTTCCTCAAAGAATGCCAATGTGCAAAATTCTTCTCTGTGTCCGATTTCCCTTCTATCTTTTGCCTGGCTAAAATAATTTTATTATAAATATATCAAGAAGGAACTAACAGATTCTCCCTTTACATACTGTTATGATAGAAACTTGATATTGGATGCTTCTGGAGTAGAAATCTCTAATTATTGAAAATTGCTAATTAAAAATGCTAACCCTTTTCCCCAGATTTTGATGTGCAGAAGTGTGGGAGAGTTGCCTCTTCTACCTGCAATGACTTTGTTTCCTGTTGGCACTAGGAAAATATTAAAGTATTCTTCAGGTTGTCCTAACATGAGCAAAGTAACTAGTCCTTTTTTGTTGCACTCACAGAAGCAATATTTCACCTCCCACTTTGACTGTGTTGAGTAACGCTCAGATGAAGGCGTGTCTTTCCACACATGGAGGCATATTCAATGCCTTATGTCTATCCTTTGTGGATCACATGTCAGTACTGCAGAAGCCCGGAGTTTGGTACAGTAGTTCTATGACATTGCAAACAATAGTTTCAAAGGAAGATTGAAAGTTTCTTGTCCCAGACTTGCAACTTAAGGACTTTCTAGGCACTTTTAATATATTTGAGAGATAAGTTGACTTTTTTCTGCTGTCTTTCAAGTTGATAAGGATTTTTTCCACTGTATTCAATTTGACCATAAGTGTGTCAACTGTGATGGAACCTTTTGGGACTATTGTATGTAGCAGAATAGATTGTTGGATTAACATTAAACTCACCTTAACTGTGAAGGCTAAGGTAGTCTCAACCACAGAACATGTTGAATATACACTCTAGACAATCCAGTTGGTTTTTCTATTTTGGCTAGTTTGCTCCTAACAGCAGCAACATCCCATATATATAAAGATCAAAGACAAGTAATTCTTACTTTTGGTAAGAATTTCCAGTTTAACCACTCATGAACAGGCTCATTCTGTACATCAGAGGCATTAGCTGTATCCAAAAAGACATCTAGCTCTAGTACTATTTGTTAGAATATTTGTGGATCAAAACAATATAGAAGTTCTGAATGGAGCAAAACCTTTGGTATGTTATATTGTGAAACCAAGGAGAATAGAACAGAATGTCAGGGAACTCTGATGATTGTTCTTTTGGGTGTACCTGTTAATAAGTCATTGTTCTAGCTAGTATTTTTTCATAAGGAGAAAGGAATGTAAATATATTTATGCATGTAATTTAGTCAATTCTACACAAAAACTTTTTAAAAAATCATTTTCCTCAGCCTTTTTTTTTTTCAGTGGTCCTTGAATGTTAATGTGGGATGGTTGTTGCTGTGGGCTTACACGCAGGAAGATTATCAAAATTAATTTAGCAAAGAACACCTTGGAGAAAGAACTGTTATTCAGATGTCTTTTCAGTGGTCCAGAGATGCAGATAATGAAAGTAATGACAAAGATCTATGCAAATTCATATTTTTCTTCAGTTAAGCTGATTTGTTAAACCATAAGAACTTTAACTTATATTTTAGTAATTAACCTTAGATATTCTGTATTCTTCACAATTGGGTAACAATTTAATATATGTAGAACATTATTTATCCCCTACTGAAATTAATGAAGAGGCTTCTGTGGAAGCTCATACAAATTTTATTATTCCTTTAATAATGTAATTTGATAACGTTTGCATCCTTCCATTTGCTGTCGTGGTTTAAGCCATAAATCAGCCTCGCAGTTAGTTCACTCACTTCCCCCTTTTTCTTCCCTCTGCTCCTGGAGGGATGAGAAGGAGAATTGAAAGAATGCAACTCCCACAGGTTGAGATAAGAACAGTTTAGTAACTAAGGTATAACACAAA
>JANRGW010046040.1:0-15868 GCA_024733675.1 Psilopsiagon aymara | reverse complement strand
CTTCACCTGACTGCCATGATTTTTCAGATATGATGGACAGTGGCTTAGCAACTTCATTTGCCAGTTCCTTCAGGACCTGCGGATGGATTTCATCAGGTCCCATGGACTTGTGCATGTTTAGGTTCTTAAGATGGTCTCAAACCAGATCCTCTCTTACAGTGTGCTCAAGGTCTTCATTCTCACAGTCCCTGTGTCTGCCTTCCAAGACTTGGCTGATGTGATCAGAGCATTTACCAGTGAAGACTGAGGCAAAGAAGTCATTTAGAATCTCAGCCTTCTCGAAATCCAGCTACAGTAATATGGTACAGGAATAATCATGATGGAAAGGGGAAACTTGAAGGTTTCTGATTATGTTGTAAGGAATGGAAGAGAATCATGGTAGGAAATAGCTTAGTCTTTTGAATCAATCAGCCTCTGATCTGCAGTCAGCTACAATTCAACTATAGTAGCACCTAATAAATTCCCTTTAAGATGTCTTGTTGAAAGGTAAAATATTAAGAGTATTTTCAGTGTAAGAAGCATGAGTTACTTGCTTATTTCATTAAAATAAATATTTTATCTTTGGGATAATATTTCAGTAGAGTACACAGAGTCCATTGTCTGCCTAAGAAAGCTCTGCCAGGTATCTTTGCCTTACCCAGCTGAACCTCCACAGACATTTATTTGAGGCGCAGTTGTGACATTCATTTTGTCATTCAGCTGGTAGAGTAGTGGACTAAACGAGTGCATTGAAGGAAATTCACTGCTGTATATTCTTTACATTTATCTGTTGGTCATGCTTTGCTTTAAAAGGGTCCCTTTGTTCCAATTCACTTTATGTAAGTCTCTGCTATTATTGTTAGGGCTAAAGAAAATGTTGAGTATAGGGGTTTTTTTCAGGTTCTAGAAAGATTAATATTTTTCCACATTTTAAAAACTAATATAAGCAAACAAGACTGTGAATGTAAATATGAGCATTAGCTGGTGCTTCAAGAGTATGTTCACAAAATCATATCTTTTTTGATTTGTCAAGCATAACTGAGTCCCTCAGGGAAATTATGCTTGGTCAGTCATTCTGGTGAATATGCAGAAATCCTGAGAAAAATTACTGAAATAACTGCTCTTGTGTAATATTTTGGGTGGGATTTTGTTGGAGTTTTCTTATTTTGTTTTTACTTTGTGCAGGTAACAATCTATCAAAACTAATTTCAAACTGCAGCATGTGTGAGAGTTACTTTCCCTTAGCTTTAGCTACTGTGTTACTTCTGTTACTATCTTATGTTTCCTGTAATATTTCCTTTAGGAAATTGCTTTGGGTATTAGCCATCAGATTGTAATTTGAAGTCTAATATTTGCTAACTGAAATGTCACATCTTCAGACTTGCTTCACTCCCTTAGAACTGTTTCCACATAGGTATTTTAGAGCCTTTTATTCATCTTTAAGTCTTGAATGACCTTTGTTAGTTGTCACAGTCGACTAGGGATCACTGCTTTTGACAGCTTCTGTCAGTTCTAAAGAGATGTAAATCCCTATGCCATATTCCACAAGGCTGGAAAACCCAACTTTCTGATTCTGAATCTATTCCACATTCTGAACTGTGGAACACATCAAGAAATAAAAATAACCACCCACAAGCACAGTGTAAATACTATTTCCTCAGAAAATAGCTTGCCCTACTTACTATCTAAAAGTCACAAATATTTAATGTGCTGCAGGTTTAAAATAGATCAGAGTGACATTTGGGTCATGTAATAAAGGGAATGGTGAAAGATCCATATATTCTGGCATGGTTAGAGATTCTGTGTAGTGCAGTTAAACACAAAAATATGTGGAGATTGCTGTTAACTGATGCAAATAATCACCTTTTTGAGAGGGTAGTACATTTTCAGTTAATCCATCTGGTTCTTAGGAGGACTGGTGAGCAATAAGAAAGTTCCTAATGCTTATTGTAAGATTATTGAAATAATTCCAAGATCAGGATTCATTTAAAGTTAAAAAGTCATATTAGAAAAAGCCATGTGGCTTAATAATCCTAAAACATATCCTAAACCATAGCTTCTTATTTCTGCAGTCAGCAATAGTGAATAATGCACCGTGCTGCCTGTAGTAGCATTTTCTCATTTTCTCCCTGCTCTTTAATCTATAGGTTTTCCATGCACTGTTGGAGAATCAGGGACACAAATTGCAGCGGATAAAATGATGAGTTTTCTTTTTCACTCATGCACCATCTCGTTTGAGTGTTTCCATGAAAGAGGGAACTAATCTGGTGAAATATCTTTTCCCATTAAGAATCAGACAAAAGAGGGAAACCAGTTCTTTCTGTAGCTTTGGAAAATCAGGAAGACTTTTGTTAAAAATTGATCTGCTGCTCTATCGCTCTTACCTCTCTGGGAGTTACAGGGAGCATAAAAGTCATTATACTAGAACTTGGAACTGACAGCAGGTGGGGCTGCTGAGACTGGTGAGGAGCTGTAATACCACTAATCCAAGGGGTGATAGCTGAGTGCTGATCTTTGCTTTGCATTATCATCTTCAACCACGTGTTTTCTACCTGAGCTGTAGTTGTAATGTACTGAATTTCAGCCTGCCAACTGCAGAATATTCTATATATTTTTAAAATATTTTACTGGTTTTCACTAACTAATCTGTAATTAGCAAACTAATTTCACTATCTCTGGTTTTGTGGAGACAAGAGGGGCAGCCTTGTATCTGATTAAAACACTTCCAATCTTCTTACAACTACCAAACATAATATTTCAGTTAAAAGCCTCAAGAGACATAGTTTTCACATGCATACACTGTAATTTATCGACTGAAAGGTTGTAAGCTATGTGCAGAACTGAAAATAAGGACAACATTGTTTTAATTCCATGTGATTGTGACCTGGAGGAAATCCTTAAGGTCTGTGGATTAAGGAAAGAATCAGCATTGCTTTTTCTGTTTCTTCCTCAACATACTAAAGTGGCAAAGAATTGATTTGGCTTTTAAGAATGAAACTCTTACAGTGAAGCCTGAAATTTAACTGAAGTATTGTTGGGCAGCCAAGGGGGAGTTGCATATGGTTTTTCTCTCTGAGTTTCTTTCGGGAAGTCCAGATCATCAGAGAAGTCGAATCTTTAAAGCTTAAATAGGCTGGCTCAACTGATTAGTAAGAAGCTGATTCCACGACCCAAGAACTTTAAAAGCTAAAACAAGCCCAGTCTCAAATGAACACTTCATGCTTAGAGTCTTATTCTGCCATAAATCCACCAGTCCATCTCTCATTGATGTCAGTGGAAATTCTCTTGTAAACCGGAGAAGTATCTGTCCCTAAGGAATTAGATGACTTAGATCTCAAAGGACAACTAATACGAGAAACATGTAACAGTTGAAACAAATTAGCCATTTGACAAATGCCTTTTACACTAGTGAGATAGATGTAAAAGGAATATGATACTGATTTTATAGTAAAAATCCAGGGAAGATTTTTCGGAGAAATGATCTGAAGGTATTTGAACAATGACATTAATATAATTAACAATTAGAGCATGAAAATTTAGTTGTGATAGCAAAATAGAGGAGGTTGCTAACAGTTGAAGATCAAAAGGAAAAACATGGGCCTTTTTTTTCTCCATAGATTTGCCTTTTACTATTATCACTTTGTTAACACAATGCAGCCTATGTACCACAAACCGCAACTCTGTCTCCTTTTCCCTTTTCCTGACAAGCCGATTTATTAGGTTGCTGGCTAATTTCCAGCCACCTCCACCAGTGATCAGTCATTAGCTGTGCGTAGAACTGGGCAGTCTATCAAGCTGTGAGATTAAGCTGGGCATGAGAAAATATTTCAGAATTTGCATCCAAATTACAAACACCTTTTTGTTTAAACCCCAATTTATGATTGAGATGTCAACTTAATTTTATCCATCTCTAGTTCAAAATTTAAAGAGAAATTACCATAAGTAAACTCAAATGACTCTTTTTCCATCTCTGTCATCAGCTGTCACAGAGAATTCTGGAGAACAAAACTACTCATCAATACTGGTCAGAAAAAAAAAAAAGATTTTTTTAAAAATTTGTATTCAGGATGTTTCCTTAAATTTTAAACAAAAAAATCTAAGCAGACCTTTTAGAAAACCTCTATGGAATTAAAAGCATATATTCCCTTTCAATCAATTTTTGACGTCTTTCAAGTTTCCTGGTGAATTTCAGGCAATACAGCTGTACTCCAGACTGTTTGTTTCTCTTGAAAGAAAAAAATGCAAAGTTAACAAAATAGATATAGTTAAGTGGGTTTTGTGCCTTGTAAAAATCTGAGATAAAAGAGGAGAGGACATGAGTAGAAAATATATCAGGCTAGAAGTGATAATGCTACTTACAACATGATTAATTTGGGAGCTACGGTGCTGGAAATTATGTTTTCGGAAAATATCTATGGTACTCTGAAAGGCAAATAAGAAGCGAAACTTAGGGAGGGACAACTTTCAATCTCGTTTTAAGTGGTAGTGTCACCAGGATAAAATCAGACTTCTACTACTGGGAGTTCGGAATTAAAAAAAATAAAATTAGTTAGCATTAAGAACTAACACCCAATAAAAAAATTGTATTTAGCATCTTTTTATAAAAATTTCCAGATGCCAAATAATGGAAAATTTGCAAATGACAGGACCCATCCTTGTGTAAAATTCTGAATTAAGTATTTCTATCACTATTAAGTAAGTATAAAGGCATCTGCACATCCTTTTGAAATTAGGATCCTCTATTATTTCAATGAAATCCTTATTCCACAAAAAGTCACAGAGAATTAAGAAAATTCATGCTGTTTTCTGTCAATGACAATTTGAGTATGACTGATTATTTCAATAGCCAATAAGTTAAGAAATGCTATTTAGTGATGATGAAATTTCCAGAAATACCTTTCGTACGAGGGAAGAATGACTGATGTATAGTTCCAGACAACTAGTCAGATTATACAAAAGGTGGGTTGGTGCATCTCTGTTGGAATAGAACGTGTGGGCAAGCAGTCCTACAGCCTAGGACTATTGCATGGCCTAGCTGAATAGCCACTGGCCTTTAATTTGTGTGACTTCAAAGTCAGAATATTACACTGAAATTTTGGTCTTGAAAAGGAAGCAATTCCTGTATTGCATTTATTATATTTGTTCAGCTTTAATTGCCATCCTTTACTCTGCCATCTTCTCATGTGTAAGACATTAAGACAAACATAAAATCAAATGTTGGTTACAGAGACTGTTTGGATACCCTCACTCATAGAATGTAAAACCCTTCAAGAAAAAGATCCTGTTGCATGAAGGTACTATTTCGTAATTTATAAAGTTCATTAGACAGATTCCTTGTGTCACCCGCAAAATTTGGGGTTTGTTGCTGAGACTGAAAAGGCAGAATGAAGGCTAATACACTTCACATACCATGATGAATGTCATGACATAAACCACGTGTAATTTCTGTGGCCCTACATTTCCACTGCCTTAGTATTCACAGAATTTGTGCAGGGTTGAAATGACTGAAACTTCTTCAGTGCTTCTGTAACTATGAATTGTGTTAAGACTTTTGGATATCCTTAACCAATGAGAAACAATGAGCTCCAGAACTAGGTGAAGTGCAGATCACTTACACGCTATCGCTAAATGCAAGTAACAGACAAACAGGTATATTGTGCTCATTCTTTTAACCTGGATTTTAACCTTTGGAGTTCCCACTGTCATATATAATTTCATTTAGTGATGCTGAAATTGTGATACAAGATATTCTTACACATGAAAACCTGTATCACTGACAAAATGGTATCATTTGAATTACATGCTGAGGAAGCTGAAGGTAGTACAGTAGGAAAGAGACTATTGTAGCAACTTAATTGCCTATAGTTCCCCTAAATACCTTCTTTCTCACAGTGAAGACAATTCCAGTGTCACATACCACTTTCACAGAGGTTCTCTTCCATCTATTAGCTGCTATCCTTATCAAAACTCTGTATCCATTTGCTAAAGCAGCGTTTTGTAATGAGTGTCTCTGGGTGGACATAACTTCGCCGTTATGTTAGGAAGTGGCTCTGGAGCCTGAGTGAAACAGTTATAAATCAAAATCCTGACAGAGGTGATAGCAGCAATGCCTGTTCTGCTTAGTGATGCACCTTATTTGTTCTAATATATTTTGGGAAGGACATGGAGGTCCAAAGTGTCTCTGTGAACTAAGCAGCTGTGGTATGGCATGTTTTCTGCAAGATCAGTGCCACTTTGCAGTCTACTTCTGGGTTCAATGTATTTAGTGTGGTGACACTGCAAAATGATTTGATGGTTTCTTGCAGTGACACTGAAACTGATTCAGCAGGTGAATTGCCCTGGTTGTGTTTTGTTGCATTAGACTAGATTTCTCTGGCAGAAAAAGCCTGAAGAATTTGTAATACTTCAACAGAATCACAAGTACATGGCAGATACTGATTAAAATAAATATACTCTCTTAACGAAAGCCTGCACCATTTTTCACGGTAAGGGATTCTCTGGAGAGAATCTGGAGAGAGTTTATTGGATTATTTCATTGTTGTGTTTATAATTTCAAATGTAAGATATTTGCAACACTGCAATTAATGAAAATCATCAACTGCATTAAATATCATTATTTCTAAAATCTGTCTTCTGTGCGGTTGTGTATTGAAAGATGTCTTCTTCTGTTGCTTACTAGGATAAATCAGGAAAAGGTAGTAACAAACCATAATCCTTACCACTATTTCTGAGAACACTGGGGGTGTTTACAAAGCATTTGAGGTGAACATTTCAGCTGACTCTTCTGCTGTTGCTGAATGAACATCAGTTCTGCTGGTTAACCCAAGGCAACTGTCACTTAAGTTTCTTCCAGTTCAGTTGATCAGTGGCTGAGTTGACTCATTTCTGCCAATCATTACAATGAGCTTTGAAAAAGACTTTGGGAACACTGATTCACAAAAGAGCGAAATGCACTTGGAAATGTAGTATTATATCTCAAATGTTTTCCTATTCTGAAACCTAGTGTCCTGGATTCAGCTATTCAGTCATTTTTCTCCTTAGTAGCTGGTGCAATGATGTGCTTTGGACTTTCAGCCTGAGAACAACACTGATACCACCGATGTTTTTAGTTGTTGCTAAGAAATGTTCACTCTGACCAAGGACTTTCTCAGTCTCATGCTCTGCCAGGGAGGAGGGGAAGCCGGGAGGAAGGAGAAACAGGACACCTGACCCAAACTGACCAAAGAGGTATTCCATACCACAGGACATCATGCCCAGTATATAAAATGGGGGGAGTTAGCTGGAAGGGCTAGATCGCTGCGTGGGTCAGCCTGGGTATCTGTTAGTGGGTGGTGAGCGGTTGTATTCGCTTCCCTTGTTATTTCCCTTATCATCATTATTATTAGTGGTAGTAGTTGTAGTAGTTTCATGTTATACCTTAGTTACTGGACTGTTCGTATCTCAACCCATGGGGTTTACGTTCTTTTGATTCTCCTCCCCATTGCTCCTGGAGTGGGGGGTGAAAGAAGGTTGGGGAGTGAGCGAGTGGCTGCATGGTTCTGAGTTACTGTCTGGGCGTAAACCATGACACCTGGGATCTAGTGATATAAACTGATTTATATAAACTGATCTTTTGCATACTGTTCAAGAAAATAGCGTCACATCATAAACTAGAGAGTCACTTCTAATTCCCATATCACTGTGGATGATAATACTATTTCCTTATAGGGAAAGTATTTTTTTCTCTAACAGCTGCACTTTTCTGTTTAAGTGTGTTTGGTTTATTCTCCAGTTGTTTTTTTTACCTGTATATTTCAAGTAAGATAACAGAATTTTTTAAAATCTTATTAAGTAACAGTGCAAAAACACTGATCCGTCTGATTAAACATTTTTATCTTTCCTGTGGAGTTACTAAAATCCTGTAAATATCCTATAATTGTGCAAATTATATCACATATCAGTAAAAGATATACCAATGGTTTCCTGCCTGTTGGTAGTAGCTAGGACTATACGCTTCAAAGGGAGCTGAAAGATTGCTTCTGCAGACAGAAGGGGAGTAATGTGATCCGCATTAGGTCACAGTGAATCTTCAGTAGGTTAAATTGACTTAGAATCTAAAATTAAAATGTGATGCTTGATGATCTCCTGCAATTTTATTGTCACATAAATGGATATTTATACAACTGTATGATTTCATGATCATTTTTGATAAAATCTTGACCTTTGCAACAATTAAAAAACCTGGTTATTTTCAAATTTCCACCTCTCGTTTTTTATTAAATACTCCCTTTTTGTTGTGTCATGAAAAAAATAAACAAACAAAACCCAAAACTCTAATGTTGCTTTCTGTACACCATTTAACCTATACTGTTTCTTATATACCTCCTTTAAATATTTTCATCAGTGCTCCCTGACATCATGGTAGATAATTCTTGGGCACACTTTTTCACAGGCCAAACTTGAAAAAAATTCCTTTCAGCAGAATCCTAGAATAGTTAGGGTTGGAAAGGACCTTAAGATCATCTAGTTCCAACCCCCTGCATGGGCAGAGACACCTCCCACTAAACCATGCCACCCAAGGCTATGTCCAACCTGGCCTTGAACACCGCCAGTGGTGGAGCATTCACAACTTCCCTGGGCAACCCCTTCCCAGTGCCTCACCACCCTTATAGTAAAGAATTTCTTCCTTATATCCAATCTAAACTTCTCCTGTTTAAGTTTGAACCCGTTACCCCTTGTCCTCTCACTAGAGTCCCTAATGAAGAGTCCCTCCCCAGCATCTCTATAGGCCCCCTTCAGGTACCGGAAGGCTGCTATGAGATCTCCATGAAGCCTTCTCCTTTCTTTCTAAGTCACAGCTGCCAAGGTTCCATTGATGTAATAAAACCATAATTATTTATGTCTCCTATGAAATTTGTCTTTTAAAAATATTTTATATTAACAATCAGAGGTTTTATTTTAATTTGCTTCCATAAATACCTCTATGCGGATATAAAAGATATTTGCATGGACATTATTAATGTAGAACTCTAGCTGCAAAAGTGCATTCATCTGTAGTTGATCATTTATGGGAAAAAAAAAATAGAATGCCATCACTTAGGTAATGACTATGGCAGTGTTCTACTGCCTGTTTGTCCCATTCATTTTTCCTATTTCAGATAGTCCCCATCTGAGAAACAAGATAAGGAGCATCTTCTTGCAGTTTGTTTGTAAGCAGATGGCAGCATACTTACTGAAAAATTCAAGGTATGCATTTATACTGGATGTTACTTAATGGGATAATTTCAAGGTAGCAAAAAAAAGAGCAAATCATTAGCAATGTTTTCGCAAATTTTGGCAAATTTGGATCTTTGTGTATGACTTGGGAATATTTTGTGAGCTCTGATTTAGCAAATATAATCTAGTAGATAGAGTAGTTTAATGGGACTTGTGAGATTTGAGTTCATTATGTGGTTCAGCCACAGACTTCTGCATTGTCTGTTCTGATTAAAATGAATGCATTACTTTCCATCTCAGAGGTCTGGTAAACAGACAAAACTTATAAGGACTCTAAAGTACACAGATACTCTGCTAATATGCAATATAAATATCTAGTTTAGCATCTACCTCTGTGTTGTCGACAAAAAGGCGTACTCTGTTTTAAATGGATTAGTGGCGTGCATGAAGTTAAGCATGTCCATAAATGTCTGCAAGGCTTTAGTTATTCAGTGCACTCATTATCTCAATTTGTTGTTTCATGGAATTGTTCCAAGTATCTCATGTAATCAGACCCTCCTGTAGGCATAACATATGCCCACAATAGCATGAGCTATATATAGCTCCTTCCACAGTTATGAAAGATCAATGGAACATTTTTATTGCCAGTGCATGTATGTGTGCGTGAATTATCCTGTAGAAATTAAAAAACCCTCAATGAGATTACGGTGTGAATACTAGTAGGTATAAATCTAATGCAGAAGTGTATTTTTTTAAATAAAACCACTATAATTTATTTTAATATATAAACAAATATAGTAATGTAAAAATATAAAATATATTATCATAGATCAACAAAATTTCGTTTAAAAATAAACTTACATTATCTCTTTTATGCTAGTCACAAATATGATTCACAATTATAAAAACCAATATCATTGTGCAGAATGCAAATCAACCAGATGTTCTTCATTGAAAATGTTTACCCAAGTAGTAAGGTGTTTTGGTTCAGGTGTTTTCATGACTAACCTTTGATATTAGAGCTTGAAATGCAGATGGCAAATAGCCCTAATAATTTTATTCTCAATAATTGTGTTATAAATCTGTTGAAATACGCTATATTAGTGAAAGTAGAATAGAATGTGATGAAAGATTATGTCCTGTTTCTACTGCCTTTGTTCCTTTCATCTAGAAATGCAGCCATAGGAGTCAATGAAAATATGTATGAGAAATTACTTGAAATATATAAACACAGCAGAATCTGGCTTTTCACAGCTTGAAAGTACTCAATAGTATTTCCAATTTACCCACCCTATTTGAATATTTTTTGAATAACAGAACTGAGAAAGTTAATCATGCCATAGAACTGGCTGTAAAATGCCTATATCAGTATTACTAAAGAATATTACCTGCTGAAGGAATTAAGCACAAAGCATTTGAAAATGAGTTAGTTGGCATTCCAAATCCTTTAATGAATGTCTTTGTTTCCAGATATATAATTCCCTCTAGGCAAGGCAAAGGGGGAATTTCACACCAGCTGTGAAAATAAACACTAACCACCTTTTTTCCTTACTATTGCATGTCACTTTTAAGTTATATCAGCCATAAATGGAAAAAAACAAATAGTGCTAAGATGTCCAAGCAATGGAGAATATCCATGAATGCAATTTCAAATGAACTTAATGGGTCTGAAATGCCAGATGCGATATTAGTAATGGTATTGGGGAACTAGTATAGTTTGTGTTGATTTTGAATTTGAACATCATTTTATTTAAATAAAATGAAGTATGGTCTACATATGTGCGTACTGATTTGTTCACTGTATCTAAAGGATGCTAATTACAAAACATAGTTAATGTTATTATTGTTGTTAATCAAAATTCCATGTTTCAGCTGAAAATCGTATTTAGCTCTAGATGCTTTCAGATTTTCAAGGTAAAATTAAGGTAGATATTCAAAACTATTTTATCCAGGAAAAAAAAAAAAAAAAAAAAAACACAACCCCAAAGCAAAAAGCTTGAAATATAGTTTTCATTTACTTCTTTACCTCCTATGTGTTCATTTGAACATATCCGTTCTTGCAAACACAAGGGAGTACTAAAAAGGCTTGAAGTTGCACAAGTTACAGGCAGCAAGACTATTAAAAATGCCCAAACAGTCTGGTTTCTGTATCTAAGATAGAACTGTGTTTCTTCTCTGCATGCATTCCCATGGGTGGCTGGGAGAGTTTGCTATTTCTTTGTTTCTGGATTTGCTAATACACAGAACTTCTTCAAGTGTATAACTGGAAATGTACAAGAGTGTGTCAGATTAAAGCCTAAATGTTGCCTAAATTATTATCCTGTTTTACCTCCCCATATCCAATTCAGTATCAATGAAAACAGAATTGGTTGCCATGAAGATAAGAGTCAACTTTTTCCATTTATTTCTTGTGCTTTCCTTTACCATTCCATTTCTGTGGGGGTGCACAAGCACATGAGACTGGAAAACAGTTATAAATGTTGAGTAACACCAATTATCCTGCAATCCCAGTCATTGCCATTTCTGTTGGAAGTCTCACACTTACTCCACTAAAAATGTAGTATTGAACCTCTAATAGAAATGATACAAGTGACAAATAGAAAAAGAGGGTCCTGGCATCAGATCTGAGTTACAATGTATAATAATAAAATAACATTCTGATCTGGGTATCTGGTGAAACCCAATTTAATAGTTCTGACTTTGAGACATCCAGGCATGTTACTATCTTAATACTTTTGCTGAGAATATAAGCCTGCTAATTTCATTGCAAATATTACTGGGAACTTACATCAGCTGCTGAAGTTTGATGACCAATTTTGAACAACCCAATTTAGTGTGCAAATACAAAACCTTTTTAAGTATTCCTTCAAAGCAGGTTAAGTTATCATTATTTCCTTCCCAAAGTCTCTAATTTTCTGTCTTACTTTTGTGCCCAGTGTCGGGAAGTGAGTGGGGAAAAAAAATACTTTGTTCTTTGTCCGTATCACGAAATATTGTCATGTGAAATTATTCTGGAACATCCAGGTAAAGGTTGTTTTTTATATAACTTCTGATCCCACTGGTAGAGCAGGTGAGTGCAACAGAAGAAATGGGTCTTTTTGTCCCTGAGTTCTACACACAGTGCACCACTTTGTGTAAAAAATTAAAGAAAACCTGTCAGCAACAGAGCCTTCCCATCTCAGGTGTAGTAGGAGTTCTGCATGTGTATTTCCATAAAATAAAATTTCATTAATTGTTCTGTTTCTCACATTTTTGCTTTGGTTTATAACAGCACACAGGCAAAATGAACAGTGAACACAATCACAGTGAGCACTGGTTGAATTGGAAAAAGGAGATGTAGAATAACAACTACAAATTAATAAAAATTTAATGGGATTTATAGGGTATACAATCTTCATTTACTGAATCGGAAGGTAACTGTGTCAAACTGGTAGATCAAACATATATGCACGTCCCTGGATTACAGATTAAAAGCAATATCAATGTAACAGATACATTCATACTTTTCCACTTGCAAGCAACAAGCGTAAATTTCCCAGGCCTGTATTGTTTCAGTTTGTCTGGGATGCAGGGCCTACAGGTTCCCCTTTCTGTCTCTCTACAAGCAGGCAGTGAGGTCACACACTGTGGTGAAAAAGCACATGTATGAGCACACTGGCACCAGGATCACACACATTGACTTCTTTTGCAACAGAACTCAATTCAGATGGAGGACAAACCTTGATTAAGTTCCATTGTGAAATTATGAGCATGCCTGTAACTGATCTTATTAATACCTAGCTGAGATCTATTACCAAGAAATACGTGTTGAAAATGTTACAAAATTATCTGAACACCTGTTGGTTTACTCCAGTATGGGAAATTTGTGGAGACCCATAATGCCTGGACTACTGCACTGATCTGGGGAGACGATTTTTCTTGGGCTACCTATGCAGTTACATTTTATGAGTAAGAAAACCTGCACTGAAAGTAGATATTAAAATACTTAATTAAATTCTGTATAATGAGAGGTGCTCTTACCCAGAAGTGCATAAGCAAGGATGTGAGCTTACCCAATTGTATATGAAGAAATTTAGCTCTTACTGAGGTCTTGTTATCTGTCTATACATTCTTCCTAGTGCGTTCCTCTGTGCATGTCATCCCGATGTCACCAATATATCTTCAAACTCTTGAGGTATTTCTTAGTGACATGAATTTCTCCTCACCCTTATCAATCTTATCAGTCATTGTCAAAAGGGGGAATTTTGATGTGTAGTTGAGAATTCCAGTGGTTATTATTAAAACAATTCATGGAGTATTTGACAAATTTTAATGCAAAAGAAATAAATGTATATATTTATTAATTTTATTATTTTGTATATTTATTCTATTTAAAGACCCTACTGCAGAAAATCTGTTTTATTAAAATGATAAGAGAACATATTTAATTGATTTTGTTTTCCTGGATCATGTGGATTTTGTTGCCCAGATATTTTTGTAGAAACTTTAAAAGGAAGTTCTATTGGAATAATCATTGTATGTTGGGAAACTTCAAAGGTAAAAATGTAACCTGGAATGTAGCAGTGGATAGATTTATAAATAAAAGTAGTTGCTCAGTTGCCAATGCAGTTAAAGCTGCAGAAGGACATTTAACAGACATATTGGTGTAATTCCAATTTCTGTAAAGAGCTAGTGCAGAGTTGAACAATAGGAGGATAATCTCCGCCAGCCAGTTGGTTATCAGAATTTTATTTTATTCCATGAAGTCCATTGCTTCAGTGTTGTTCAGCCTAAACAGATAAGCTTAAGAGATAAGCTCCTACTTCAATTGGAAGCAGCTGTGAAGAAGTTTTGTTGCTGTCACTGCGCTCAGGTACTAGAACATCACTGCACTTGATCTCAGCATTTTTGCATCCTATAAGAATGTTCACTACATCCTTCAAAAAGATACCTTTTCTGACTGTAGGCTATTGATGACAGCTACAGGACTGAAAATGTATTGCAAATGACAAACTTTTGTGTACCAGTTTGTAAAGGAGAAGGAATTCACCTGAGATAATTCATTAAATATAGGTGAATTTTCATCTTGATTTAAGTCTTAATTATTCTGATTATCCTTTCCCTTCTAGCTCTCCAATTATTAACTTGAACACAATAGGGCACAAATGCAAATTTTTCTATAATTCCGTTGGGGAGTACAATCTTGGAAAGCACATATACACCTAATGGAACAATTTTAATCTCTAGGTAAATTAACAATTTACTTGGCAGAAGTGATACTTGTACCAGTGATGATATTAAATACGGGAGAAGGAGGTGCATAGTTTGTCTGCTGTCTTCTGGAACACAAGAGACAAACCTCAGTTAGTTTGTTCCTCTAATGGTTATGAAAGTCTTCCAGCTGCTTGGTTAGCGTGTGTTCTCACACACATCAGGGTTACAGCAACGACGAGTTATAGAATCAGAACAGAATTTTCTTCAGGCAGGGAAAATCTGGTGTTTGTTTCTTTGTTTTAGCTTGTCTACTTTCATCTTGGTATGGAAACTCTATGCATTTTCACCAAAATGATTCCTTATTAGGGAAGCTTCTGCAAGATAAAGATGCTCTTATTTCTATCAGTCCCTTCTTCTGGTATATTTTAATTTGTAATGTTTGGAACTTTTTTGGTAAGATATTTTAAGTTTGATATGGGTTATTGAAGGCATTATAAGGTATGTAAAAGGAACTAGATATCTTTTGAAATTCTATTTTCTTCTATTTCCTAGAATTATTAGAGTTCCAAATTATAAATGAAATAAGATTGGGGGTATAGTCCACATTGTATTGTAGAATGTTGTCTGAATCATCAAAATTGCCCACAATATAAGATGAACTATGTTGCATCTCAGAGATGAGTTTTAAGTTCTTGTTGAGTAGCACCACGATGGTATCAGCTTTCTAACTGGAACAGTATAGGTTTTATTTATAAAAGTAATTTCCTGTTTGTAGGAGTTCACTGAACCTATTGTAAATTCTTGTCTATGAATATGATTGTCAGCTGAGAAAACCAATCTTCTGCAGATCTTGAGCTAAAAAATTAGTTTGTATACCTTACTGTATAAGGTAAACTCCAGAAAGCAATGTAGAGAGATGTTAGTGTTCCAAGATACTGTAAGATAGCCTTGCTAGTCTTTTATTAAGATGCTCTTTCTTGGTGAAAACTGAATAGTTCAGTGTGTCCTGCATGGCTGTTTTTTCATGTAAAAACTTAAAAGGGAAGTTCTATTAGAACAGTCATTGTCTGTTAGGAAACTTCAAAGGTAAAAATGTAACCTGGAGTGTAGCAGTGGATAATGTCTTATATCCAGTAGACTGTGCACCTGTTGTCTAACTCATAGCGAGTACTGCATTCTTGTAGACAAGTAGGCAAGTTGTAGTATTGTATTTACAGGCTGTCTTTATCTGCAGTTACAGCACAGTCCTCTTGCCTGAAAGTCTTTCCTTATATTTATTTCTTGACGAAAAATTAGGATCTGATTTGGTTGTCTGATACTGTTTCATCTGACAAGTAATTGGATCTCTCTGGGTGAAATGGGGTTGTCATAGAATCATAGAATAGTTAGGGTTGGAAAGGACCTTAAGATCATCTAGTTCCAGGCCCCCTGCCATGGGCAGGGACGCCTCACACTAAACCATGCCACCCAAGGCTATGTCCAACCTGGCCTTGAACACTGC
>JANRGW010046039.1:0-23761 GCA_024733675.1 Psilopsiagon aymara | reverse complement strand
GGGATTCCCCCCCCCCCCCCCCCCCCGCTCCAGTTATTATTCCTTTGGCCAAATTTTTATACATTTCCCCCATTCTACTGTATATTTCTTTACACAGGTATTTTCTCAGACTCTTTCAGCTTCTGGCCTTCCTGTGGAGATTACATAAAGCCAGCATGGCTGCTTTGGTGTTTCTTATAGACATATAGAGGCCTGGGAGACATCTTAGTGATTCCTTGACAGCACAATCAATTCTGTTGTCTGTGCATAACCTAAAAAAATAAAAAAAAAAAAAAAAGAAGGAGGTAGAGGCTTTCTCACAGTATTCCAGAATTCCAGACAGAACTGAAAAACTGAGAAGTAACAACAGTTTTAAATTTGAAAAGCTCTTATATCTCTGGTCGTGGTATGAGGTGGGTTTTTGGTTTTGGGTTTTTGTTAAAGACTGTAGGGAAATACCAGGGTTCTCAAGACCCACCAGGGGGTTTAGCCACATAACTACCACTGAAGTTGAAGATAATTGCCTGCCCTTAATCTTTTTCTTTTTCCCTCCAAACTATCATCCCTAAAACTTGAGCTCAACCCTGCTGCTTTATTCAGCAAAACAGAACAACTGACCTCAAACAACCCACATCCAGAGCCCTCAACAGCCATTCACCACTCAGCTGTGTAATAACTTTCCTTTCTGTGTTGCAGAAGACCTACCTGCAGTAGCAGGTTTGGCTTAGCTTCCGGGCTCTCAAAGTCAAGTATATTCAGCCTGCATGTAAACAATTTCCCAGCAATATGAATAAGTGATGGTGTATAGACCCAGCCTGACAGAGCCTACTGGAAAAGGACTGATGAATCATGCCCCCCAGATAAAGAGAAGTGGCCAGAACAAATAAATTATGCTTTTAAGCAGTTTATGTGCTGCTGCTCTGCAGGTTACTGATTAGCTCAGGAGAAATTGTCTTACAGTAGACCCAGCAGGGTGACATACTGCATTACCACTTTGCGCAGAAGATATTACTTTCTGTGATTACTACACTGGCTCAGGAGTAAGAAAATGCAGTACAGCCAGCACAGTTCACACAGTAAGAAGACAGAAGGCAATTCAAATACAGTAAAGCAATTCCAGCTACTAGCTCTTCAGCAATTACTAGTAGCCCTATGGTGACTGCGCAAACCTTCCGCAGTCTGCAATATGTATCAGTATGGACCCCGACACTTTGCACCGAATAAGTCATTGTTTCTTTTCCAGTTGTAAAGCTTCTTCAGAAGCTTTTTAATTTGCAACAGAAAGATTAAAGATGCTGTTTTCAACAGGCGCTGCTGCTCGATTTACCACCTTCAACTATCTCTCAGCATCCTACTGAAGAAAATCTTGTGGACAGCTAATTCATCTGCCCATTAATTTAAAGTCTGAGGAAAATTATCACATAATGGTGTCAACAAACCATTTATTTCTATAAACTCCTCTATTCCTTATGTTAGCCCTGAGAGCTCATGTTATGCTTATTCATGACAGCTGTTAAAGCTGGGGTTTTATTATGTAGCTATGTCACTGGTATCCTTCACATACCTCTGCAAAACTCGTGCAGAAACTGTCCAGTTCAGCGATGAAAATACAGCAAGTTGATTCCCTGCCTCATTTCACATGAATGGTCATTTACATAAAGACGATACAGTCAGAATTCGTCATACTTTTAAACCAATCTAAATAAAATCAGAGACTCACAGAACGGTTGAGGATGGAAGGGACCACAGGGGGTCATCTAGCCTAACCTCCCTGCCCCAGCAGGGTCTCCCAGAACACATTGCTCAGGACTGTGCCCAGACAGCTTTTTAGTATCTCCAGGGAAGGAGAATACACAGCTTCTCTGGGCAATCTATTCCAATGCTCAATCACAGTAAGGAAGTTCTTCCTCATGTTCAAGTGGAACTTCCTGTGGTTTAGTTCTTGTTGCCTCTCATCCTACTGCCTGGCACCACCAAAAATTGAATGACATGCTGAGGAAGTAGGTAACATCTTTCTCAAGGTGTTTGTAAGACATATATTCCAACATATTCTCTTACAGCAGCTCAGGTTCTAGCTTTCATCAGAATCTTCTAGTTCAAGGCACAGTCTTTCCATTCATAAGGGCTGTAAGAATGGGGCAGATCATAAATGACAGAAGTGAAGGAAACTCACAAGAGAAATGCATCATCATCAAGGAAAAGTCATTATCTGAGATTGGATTCTTGCCTCTGCACATAGTTCATTCTCAACAAGCACACATTGGGTTGTGGAAACTGCTCTTTTGTTTCTGCCAAGTGCTCAAACTAAAGCTCACTGGGGGAAGTTTTAACTAGTGTTCTCCACACACACACATTCTGCAAAGTATCCATCCTCATTTCTTGAACATATAAAATGGTTTTCACACAACAGCTGTAACACTGCAGCCTCATCTGGTATTGCTGTTCTCTCACAGAAAGGAGGCAAAGTTCAATCTCTGAACATTAAGAGCGTAAGCACACAATAAGGGAACCAAAGGGACTCTCGGTTCCTCTGTGATAATAAACTTGTTTAATGACTACATCCTTACTGAGTTCTTTTCAAACTTAAATTGAAATTAAAAATGGGACAGAGTAAGAATGAAACAATACAGTAGTGTGGAAAATAGGGCACATCCCATGAAGAATTGTATGCAATAAAACTACATATCATCAGGAACTACACGAGGTGACAAGACAGTCAATCCCATATGCCAAGATTATATAGAGAATAAACTCTTAAAGCACCTCAGTTTTTAAAAGATATCAAAAGAGAAACTCAGCTCTATGTGCTCTGTGTAAAGAAACATTTGTACGTGAGAGAAACGTGATCACACCTTGGTCAGAACCAAGTTACATCCTATTCCTTTCTAAAGGATATAAGCACCTATCAGTGAACTTCTAGATTGCACCTTGGATAAAAAGGAAGACCTCAAAACCTTAGGAAAAAAATAATTATTGAATACATATGCAAAAAAAGTGATTCGATTGACTTCATCAGTGTGAAAATTAATACTTGTGTGTATCATTTTGCGTAATTTTTTACACTTGGGGTAGTAAAGAAGCCAGACACCCAAAAGAACACAGGGGATGTCAAGGAAAACACAAACTTCCCAATACTCACTTATTTAACTCGTTTATAGCTTTTGAATAACACCTGAGCTCCTCATAGACATTTACATAAACACTCTAAGTATCAATTTGTTTCTTTATCCCTTCTCTCTCAAGAAGAGAAAAAAGTTTTCCTAGGTTTTGCACCCATGGGAATGGTAAACCAGGAAATTTTGCAGAGAGAGGAGCAATTTCCACTTCTTTTCTCAAAACAGGATTCTGCTTTCTACAACAAGGTACTATTTTCTGCCTTTTACTTATCACAGATTTTTATACTGCTACTACAAAACCAGAGTAAAAAATATATCCCTCCCAGTTAAGTTCAATCTCAGCATGTTGCTCTGTCACAAAAATATTGCCTCTGCAAGTCTTTCAGAAATATGAATCTCAGTGTATCAAGATATATTAAATGGTAATATCTGAGAATGAAGGAGTAAAGGAATTACATACACATTTAGTGGATTTTCAGTGATCTCTCCCTCCCAGTTTTCCAGCAAAAAGATTTTAGTACCCTTTTTGGCAGTTGGTCATAGTGGTGATGAATAGTTTAAACAATTACATCAGTATTAAATGCAATTTTTCTGTTCTTAGTGCTGATCAGGAAGACAGAAAAATTTCTGTTGCCCACTTAATCTGTCATGTTACTGTAATGAGGATATAAAAGGACTTAGTCTGGTCAACTGTTTTCTCAAACCTAAAAGAGAAAACAAGAAAGCTACATACCACTGAGAGTAGTACAGATATGAATGACAGTATCTCTGTTAAGATGTATTTATCCTGTGCTTTGTCTTTGGCTAACTCACTACCTACTCCAACTATCTGTACTGAAGTACTTAAAAAGCTGGATGCAATTTTGATATTAGAAAGTTTGATTGAAGAGGACATAATCCTATGTAAAGAGTTATAAACCAGAGACTGCATGATACAAAGGACCAATAGAATTTGTTTGACATGACAATCTTCTGTTATTGTTTTGGGATTACAACAAACCTGCAGCTAAGCTAATTGTGCCTTGATGGTTAATGTCGCGTCAGCACTTTCCTTGTAAACCTCTTTTCCAGTGGATTTATTACTTAATAAAAAGTTTTTCAGGGCTGAAACCTGGCATGAAAGGCTGCATTTATCTTTAGAGACTTTGAAAAAGAAATTCAGCTTGTCTTAATGGAAGGGTAGAAAAAGAGACTGTTATTTTGGCATACGTAACTTTCCACTGCTACTCTTATCAGTACTGTGCATGTTGTCCATGGTTTAAAAAAGCCATAGGCAACAAAACTTTGTTGATGTAGCTTCATTTCAATTTAGAAGACAAAAATCCCATGCAAGCCACCTTTTCTTGTTATGGAGATTTAAAATTATATATATATTACGTATAATGATTATTTCCCTGGATAGCCAGTGTCACAAACAGACCCCAAATATACCTTCTATTACAAGAAGGACAAATAGCCTATGAATTACCCAACAAGTGTTTATTTTATAGAAAAAGCACTGTTGTGGTATGCATTTATTTCTCAATTGCACTAATTTTGGATAGAAAGAGATCCACCCTAAATAAAAGCTTTTAAAAAACTGTTAGATGGCAGCAACAGAAAAGTACAAAGTCAAGAGAAAGTGTCTGAAGTGGACTAGGAAGTATGGTGGGACATTAACACTAACTGAAGCATCCCAGGGATTCTCAGGGACAGCTCCTGGTGGTAAGCTCCCAGCTGCAGCCACATTGGTTAAACTCCACGCAACTAGGAGGCTGGAAGCCAAGAATTCCAAATGCAGAGCAAGCACTACAACATTTATTCTGGGATGAGCCTGCTACCTCATCACAAAACCTCTTCATCTAATAGATAAGGCAAACAATACAATATAAGGGCGAAGAGCCTCTGTCAAAGATTAGACAGCGCACCATCTTTACATACCAAGTTATCTGAAGCTTGTGTTCTTTGCATTGCGCAGAACTTACTGCACACTGGACTTCAACAGCTAGTCAGGAAAGCAGCTTCCCTTTTAAATAATTTGGCTAGTCCTCAGGTATTTGACACTAATAATGAATCAGATCCCATACAAGTCTCACATCAACATTTTATCTGAAAGTAGATTCAAACATCTTAGATTCAAGCTCTCTCTACATTGGTGATATCAAATTTGGCTTTATTTTGGTTTTTAATATTGCCAGCCCTGCCAACTCAGGTTGGATTAAACAGCCAAGCTGGCTTAGCTCTTGTACCCTCTCCTAACAACAGCAAAGGTGTGAGTCTCAACAAAGCACTTCTGAAAGTTCACTTTAGGAAACACAGTAAAATCCTAAGTTTCATTAATATTGCCCCTCATGGACACCAGTGCGGGTCTAGGACTTCCCATGCAGTTCAGAGGTACAATAGAAAGCTAGTACACTGTTCTGCACTGCAACTCAGGAGGAAATATTCTGGCACAAGTAGTCAGAAAATTCTGGCTAGCTCTTCTGCAGCTGTACTATCTTTGTGTGCCAAGAGGAGTAAAACTTAAAAAAAACTAATAAAAATGAGGAGAGAAGAGATGAGAAAAGAAGACCAATCCTTTGAGTTGGTAATTGGACAGATAAAAGCAAACAAAAGATCTGAAATGTAAGAGTTCACTTTTCACGAAAACACTCCTTTTAAAGAGCAACTTAATTATCTAGATCTAGATGACCTAGATATCTAGGTGATCTAGATTTCTCTCTTCTCCCTATTTCTTTGCTGTAAACACATATTTGAGACAAAAAGAGAAATGCTAGAGAGGGACAATGGCCTCTACCTGAGTAGCAGTTCTTGTGGAAATGATTTTAGAGTCAGACACGGCCTGTGCTCCTGAGTAAATCACTGGAGCCACACCATTCCACATAGGAGATCACGGTTTTCCATGAAATGGAAAAAAGTCTGGGATGAGGCAGATGCAGTGCTACCAAAAGAAACACACATTAGTTTTGGTTCAGGATGACATGTCAGAATCTCTAAACCCCTTCCACCTCAAAGGGCGTTCAACCTTCAGAGGCAGAACTTGTGTGTTTAACACTTTGCTCAGATGAAACATCTCACACTGTCTCTGCTCAGCCTTGTTTACCTGCCTGCTGTCTCCTGCCTATTACATGCCCTTTTGTTGTGCAGCATCTGCTCCTTGCACTGAATTAAGTTTAAGCCAGTGAGTCTGAACAGCCAAGCTTGGCTCAGCTTCCCAGAAACAGCTCTTTCTGTGATACCCTTTTGCATTTATGAAGAAGTGTGTGTCCGCATACATGGACTCTTTGTAACTTAAAGAAACTAAATAGATATCTACTATCCATGTTGAGCATTGGCACACAACACAAAATTCTCTTTTTACTGTCAGAAGCTTTTTTTTTTTTTTCCATTTAACTGACACATGCCACCAAATTAAGTTTGCATAGGAAAAATAAACACACTTTTAACTAGAGAGAATAAAACATCAAATGATTCTAATTTGAGATTCTCTTTTAATCTGTTATAACTATAGTGATTCAATCCCATATTAAACATTTAGAAGCATTGCTTCTGCAGTATATTCCGTTCCAACAAAGGATATCATAATCAGAAGAAAGTTGTTCACAAAGAATATAGATGAATTTTCCAATTGTCACAGCACTGGGCCATCAATCTCCTGAGAATTCTGGTGGATGCTGGAATCCAAGTCCTTAGTCATCTACCTACAGAAATACTATTCAGAGCCATCAGCATTAAGAACTCATTGTATTGTACTGTTTAGAAATACAGGAAGAATTCATGTATCCTGAGAGCTTCAATTCAAACATACCCCTGAAACCCAGGAAAAATAATCTCTTCAACCCTAAGGACAGATTAGACATAGACATGGCTTCTTTGTGGTACCAGGTACGTGGAGAGCTTCTCTGCCTGTCACACACCCCAAGAAAAGACAAATCACAGCTTATATGCCTTCATTATAGACATATTCATCAGAATTTCACAAAGTGTCCACCCAATTCCCATTACCCATTGCAGAGGGTAATTTGTGTAGGTAAGACCATGGCCTTCAGGGTCTTTGAGGGTCATAGTGGTTGTTTGAGGTAAACCACGCGGTTTACCCCTTTTATGGAAGCTTGTTAGTTAAGGACATGGAATATTCATTGAAGTCTCACCAATCCAATACATGTTCTTGCTCAGGCTGACTTATCACCCTGGGAGGCTCCTTTATGTGTTTTCTCTTGCAACTGTTAACCTATCTCTTATGTCTTACTGAAAGGATGGGAACATGTATTTGAAGGAAGATACACAGTTCTTTTGCTGCACACCTTCCTGATCTTGAGAGATCTTGCAGGCTTGTCTATGACTGTCTCTATACACAACAGAATAATTGTTTTAATTCAGTATCAAACAGGAGGAAAAACTAACTAAATTCAAAACTGAATTTAAAGGAGTGGGAAACTGACATGACCTATCTCTAAATATATATTGTAAAGATATATGTAGAGGTCCACACTGCACACATTCCCAGCGACTAACTCCACAGTAATTTCTTTATATCCTTTACCTCTCCAAGCTTCTCTGAAGAGCTGCCACTTTGTTTTCAAAAATCTCACCATAATAGATACAGTTTCTCTGTGTCTTCAAAAGCAAACCAACAAAGACTGAGAAGGGGGTAAAAGGGGCCCTGCGGTGTTTATCAAAGGTTGCTGGTGAGGATTATACACATCCATGTATTCCAAAATCTCTGGAAGATGAAACAAATATTATAAAACTCATTCCTGGAAAATGTAAAACAGCACATGTCTAAATCATCTTCAGTGTCTCAAGAATACCAAGAAACAAATATTTGTTCATTCACACCACAAAACTGCCACAATTTCAGACTGTTCAAGAAGGTCTTTCGTGACAGGGAGCAGCAGGATTGAGGTGCCAGCCAGGAGTTGCATGTGACAAGGTAGACAAAGGCAGCACCCTTGCTGACATGAGGCACAACCACACAGTACCTGAGTGAGAAGAGCAAAGCTGGCCCGAAACAGTAGCCAGGATCAGGCACACTTTAGTGCCTCCTACACGTTTCCATATTGATGCAGCAGGTTTGGGTTCAAGCCAGGCAGTCAAATCAGTGGGTCAAGAAAGGATCAGCAAGGTAAATAGCCCAGCACACGCAAACCAAAGCTCCAGGAAAACCAAGAACGTCTGCAACATGGCTTCCCAGTGTTCTTCTCACAACAGCCTGATCCAAGATTACACAGCTGTTCCACATCAAAGCTGGCTTTAAGTACTGGCAGCCACAGCCTTAGAATGGGAAAGAGTTGCACTTAAGGGGTGACACCTACTAATTAAAAGCAGATATATTACGGAATCCACCTTAAGTTAGTAACTACCAAAGTGCTGACTATTACTACATCTACGTACCTAGTTCTTAATTAGCTTGAGATTTTAATGTGCTTTTATAGCACTAGGAACATCAGTGACTGATATGATGCAGAGTCATGCATGCATGGAGGCTCTGGAGAGCATGAGAAACTGATTTGAGCTGCACAATTTAAGATGCTATCAGAATCTGACAGTTATTCTGATCTGACATGGTGCACCTATGAGACAAGTTCACAATTGAAAAAGTATTTGCATTATATACACACACCACCATATACATGTAGCTTGTATAGCACCCATTTTTCTCTTTCTCCTATAGCTTTACAGGTATAACACGAAAATATTTTTTGCCTTCAGCATGCATTTGTTAGCTAGGGATGCAGCGAAAACTTTTGCTGACACAGGACATCAATTTGGTATCCTGAAATATTAGTCTGCCACAGTAAAGGTGTGAGGAATACAGATGGCACAGGTATGTTTCTTCTGCCACCAGTGCCTCAGTTAGAAATCAAAACACCACTCTTGAACTATAGTGTATGCTTATTACTGAGTTACAACCGAAGTATCCAATGTGTGATGTTATTACTGCTAAAGGATACTAAATCTGCTATGGCTCAGTGAAGAACTGAAATTGTAGTTACATTTATTCCCTTTCCCTCTGCTTATGCTGCAAACCAGATAATTCATCCAGATAGTTTAAGTGTGAGCAAGATGATGTTGAGAAGATATTTCACACATTTTCAAGAAGTGAGATACAGATGTTCTCCCCTTGCAGCTGAATTTGTCAAGAGTAATGATAGAGAGGGAACACTATTCTGCCTTTGGATTCCAGCTGTAAGAAAATATGTGTTTCATTTTCCACATGCCATGGTCTTGCATTACGTCACTTGACACTGGAGGTATTAGTATTTTGCTAGCTACATTACAAAGTCACTAACTCACAGCTATTAAGTGCTCATTTAAAGTAACACTTGTGATCTGCCAAAATACTTTACAACATGCAGTAAGAAATTTTAAGCTATTAGCAAGCTCGCAGTTACAGAGAATAAGCAGAATGAGTTTAAATAAAAATCACTTTCAAGTAGGGGAACGATTAATCATTGCTATTCTCTCCTGCATTTGTATTCTTAACAAAAGTTGTCAACCTTTGTCCCAGCATTAATGGATGAGTTTTATGTGACTGTACCTGGTATTCTTCAACTTGATTAATTAGCAAGACCACATTTTATTTGAAAGTGCAGAATGGAGTCATATTTTCATTCATTTCCCCAGGGAACTAATTATAAGGTCTACTCAACATACATCATAATGATATCTCCTATATGGCACAAGGAATTATTTAGATACTGTAACTATCCTTCCAAATACTTAGAACTCCTTCAGTTATTTTAAAGTTTCATTAGAAACTGGTGCTACCCTCTGCTGGGAAGTTCCAAATATTCCCTGCTCATGAAAAACAGCAGGTACTCAGTATCATGAAAATGTAAACCCTGTCAAACAAATTTGTCATTCACCTCTGAATCAACACAAACGGAAAAAGATGGAGAGGAAAACACAGTAGTAAATATTACACAACCCTTAAAAAAAAACCCCAACCAACCTAAATATATGTTGGGTCTCCTCCCTTAGCTCCAATGCAGCAATCAATTCTTTCTGTTCTCCACCCCTAGTATACTGGAACCTGGCAGTTTTACTGCACCAAAAATAAGATTAGAATATGCAAATTTCCACCTTTTAGGAAAGGGAAAATCCTTGTTTCCCATCTGGCACCAACTTTGGGATAGGGGAGAGGAGGCTAAGGAAGGGGAACAGCTCTGACTCAGTACTCCAGTTGCTTTAAGAATGGAGTCCCATCATACCAGAGAGAGACATTAAAAGAAGGTTTGTATAGCAGTACTTACAATCTAAAGGGATGAGACAGTGTGTGGGAGAAACAAACCATTCACATTTGTACCTGGGAAACCCACACACAAATTATCCTCAGTAGTGCAAGACTTCTCCCTAACTCTATACCAGGACTAGAAACAACTGCTACCAGACTGCAATTTCCTACTCAGAATCTACATGCACAACAAACACTAGCACAGCCTTGGAAAGTTGCAGAGTTGCTGCAAAGTAGCTGAGTAGCTGCACCAAAGATCACGTTGCTTCTTTTTTGGTTCCTGGAGTACTCAACTTGCCCAGGCTGGGAGATGATTCACAGGATTTGCCTCCAAAAAGCAATTATTTATTTTCTTGGGGGTGGGAAGAATTGAAAAAAAAAAAAAAAAAAAAAAGGAGAGAGAAAAATAAAAAAGCCACTTGATTGGCTCCAAAGCTCTTCTAAATTGGATGATACAGTGTGCATCAAGCAGTGGAATAGCTTCCATAGCAACACACTCTCTCTCTGCTTAATTATTTCTAGGGCATCTGTCACTGCCTCTGTTCCCTGAAAACAGTTGCAGGAGTGAAGGAGTGTAAGCAGCCACCTACGTTATTTTAGAAGTGCATCTGTATTACTGCCAGTGTGTCCCTTGCAAGGGCAAGCAGCAGAAAACTGCTGTTCCAAATTCATTATAATACAGATTTATACTTCCCAGCATCTCCCAAAGACTTCAGTGCAGTCTACAAACAGACTATGAAACACCCTGCAAAAGCACAACATTATAGATGAAACTTTCTGAGGCCAGAAAGATTCGTTATACAAGACAATGCTAGCTAGAATTACATGCCAAATGGTTCCATATCTGAGCAGAAAACAATTCTTTACACATCAGTCTTAAATATTTCAAAAATCTTCCCCAACCCACTATTTCTGAATGCATATCAAATGCTTTTAAGTATCCATTTACCTCACCTTCACAATATAACAAATAACAGTATAACTTTAAGTCCAACACACATATCACAAAAACTTGTGTCATTATCATGCTTTAAATTACTGTATTCAGTCTTTAAAGATTTTCTTGTATTAGTCCAAAAGTTATATAGTATCAGTAGCTCTCTTGATTTTCATCACCTTGGAAACACCACTACATGCAGGAAAACAAATCCCAGGAAAATAAATACGGATTTTTTTTTTTATTTGTAAGTCAATAAATTTTTAATTCTTAATCTTCTATTTGATCTTCTTCTGAAATTTTGCAATAACTGAGAAAAAAAAATCTCATTTTGTATCTAAGTAAATCTTTTCTGTATCTGAATAACAGCAATTGTGACCATGATTCTGAAGATTAGGAGTATGGACAAATAAACGACTGTGGTCTGATGAGCACAAACCATTTCCCTCAACAACAAAATCAAAGGATTTTTGAAAAAAGACACATCACATTTCTGTGAAATTTAATTTTAATGTTAAATAATGTTTTGTTGGGGGCTTTTTATCGTCTGATAGATACATATAGGAGAAAATATCAGTTACTTGTATTCTGATTAAGAGCTCTAGGTCACATGGACAGCTACTGAAATCAATAGCAGTTAACACTGTTTACTTCACAAGGGGAAAAAGGTAACTGTTGCTCTCTTGCCATCTAATATTTTGCTAAAATAAGACAGACTGAAAAGCTATAAGTTGTTTGGTCTGGTTTTTAGTGAACAACCCTGAAGGAGTGACCAAGTATATGCATCAAGGTGCAATTAGCATTTTAAATGTTTTTGTCTTTTGGGCATATTTTAGTCCACTACCATATTCACTGAAAAGCAAGTCACTGGAGAAGAAACAAAATGTTCTGCATCTGAGATAACAAATGCATTAACAAAAAAAGAAAAAGGAAGAAAAAAGAGTTAATCTGAACAAGAAGAAAACTCAATTTTTTTTTGTTACCTACTCTTTGTCCAAAACAGCCAGTGCGTGTTGACCTTCAGGGTGCGCAGCAAAACTCCATTTAGTAACGGCATTTGGAGAGAGCTAGAATCTGATGGGACTTGCAGACAGCAAAACTTGCTAGGACTCTTTTACAGTGTTTACTATTGCAATGAGTTTAATTGCTTTGCTCTCACTTACGCCAGGGTTGCTTATGGCCTTGGGAACAGTTTTCAGGGTGCAGCAAAAGGAAGAATACCTACAGAGTTAAAGAAAGTGAGGAAAACCTGTTATGAGGACCAAAGGGAATTGTTAGGGAAGAGATATTTTTAAAATAGGTTAGAAAAGGCTCATACTGAGTCCATGCCACGAGTATTTACTGAAGTCCAGAGTCCCCAAGTTAACACCCTTTTGCTACCAACAGTAGCTAATGAAGCCAGCAACAAAATGCAAGTCTTCTCTCATCCTGATTGCTGGCCAGAAAAGGAAATCATTACTTGCTGCAAACTGTCTTGCAGTGGTTCTGTCCTCATGGATGGGGTAAGTGAAAATACCTACTTAACCAAATTTGAGTGGCTGGGGAATTCCTTTCTGAGTATTAGAAAATACAAGCAAAGATATCTTGGGCAAAGAAAAAGTTATGAAAGCCATGCCTCTGTACAACTGTATGTCAGATCTATTAGTTCTATGCATGGTATAATACTCCAAGGTATATGCTCAAAAAAGATTTTCCACCAGACCCAATCTCCAAATGGCATGCAAGGAATGAGGTCACACAATGATGAGAACAAAAAGCCAGACACTGACTAGCTGCTCACTATGTCAGCATCACTCAACCTAATCACTGATAAAATTGAGTTAGAAACTGCCTTTGAGAAGGTCATTTGAGTGTTTCATGGTATTAGCAGCACTGCACAAAGTCAGCCTAGGTTGCTACTTACATCTGTCCAAAGCAGCCCTTCATTTACTCAGAAACATGCACCGCACAGAGCCATGGAAGTGGCTGCAAGCAGAGGAAAGCTGTATCTGGCAAGGCCAACACAGTGACTCAGTGCAAACTGAGTGCATCTGCACCATCATCATCTCAGAGCTCTGTAAAATCTGAACATCCTGGCTTAGTCTGAACCCTTATGGGAACCAAAAAGAATCACTGCTATTATCTACCCTGTTTTGTATGTACAGTCAAGCAGTATAACACATCCAGCTCTAAGGTCACAGCAATCATCCAGAGCAATGTAGAGAAGGCACTGCAGAACTGTAACAAGTGGAAGAAAATGGTGGCAGTCTACCTTTCAACCGTAATATATGTCCAGCTTGATTTCTAAGCTTAAAAGTAAGACAAATTGGATAGTAAAGAAAAAGGGCCAGCAACCCACAGCAGATATGAAAGGCTAAATCAGTATGTTTTAGCTGTTCTAACTCACTCATTGCTATTAGGAAGAAAGGTCTTACTTATTTGAGACATATCCGTCAATATAATTCTCTGCTTTAAGGAAAAGCTGTAAAGATACTAAAAACTGTTTTCAACATCTCATTTTTAACGCACTTGTAAGGTAGTATTTTTGAGAGAGCCAGAGGGGGGGAAAAATAAAAATAAAAAGCTTTACATTATTATATATTCTGAGTATAATAAACCAAATTATCTCCTTAAATAAAGTGACTATTGAAACCCTAATATTTCTGTTCTGCAGCTGCACCACAGGTGTCAGAATCAAAAAGTATACCAGCAGCATGAGATTCCAAATTGGTACTATTCATCTAAATTTGATTAATCAATATTAGATTATTCATACTACCAAGACATCCTACGGTGGGTGGTCTACACACATGAATTTTATATGCGTCTGGTGGTTAATGGGTGTTTTAATAGAGTTTTGTAAAATAGATGCTAAAAATTACAAGAATATACTCCAAAAAAATCAGCTTATGCTGATGATAACTACCTAGAGATACTTAATCTTCACTTATTGCCTTATTCAGATATGTTAAATTATCAGAAATTGCTATTTTAGCAATCTGAATACATTCAGCTACCTAAAATACATTCAAATATTCTGTTTTTCAGCAAATATATGTTCTACTAAATACTTTAAGATGATGGGTAAACTATCATGGGTAGTGGAAAAGTAAGCTGATGAATATTTTCTACAGGGAATTGCTATATAGCAATTAAGCCTACTCACATTTAAGCATTTTTTGAAGGCTCACCAGTATATTGGACATTTTGTTCATGAGATCAGAAAATGTAATTTCAGCAGTGAAAAGATGATGCATTCATATTGTCCTGGGTTCAGCAGTAGCAGTCATTTTTCTCCTTCTTAGTAGCTGCTGCAATGCTGTGTTTTTGACTTTAAGCCAGGGAACAGTGCTGATGACACCGATGTTTTTAGCTACTTCTCTAGCAAAGTTTAGTCTGACCAAGGACTTTCTGAGTCTTGTGCTCTGCCAGGGAGGAGGGGAAGCTGGGAGGAAGCAGAGACAGAACACCTGAGCCAAACTGACCAAAGAGGTATTCCATACCACAGCACATCATGCCCACTATATAAACTGGAGGCAGTTACCCAGAAGGGTTAGATCACTGCTCAGGTCAGGCTGGGTATCAGTCGGCGGGTGGTGAGCGGTTGTATTCTCTTCCCTTGCTATTTTCCTTATCATTATTATTATTGGTGGCAGCAGCAGTGGTTTGTTTTATATCTTAGTTACTGGACTGTTCTTATTTCAACCCGTGGGAGTTATGTTCTTCCAATTCTCCTCTCCATTCCCCAGGGAGCAGGGGGAGGAAGGGGGGGAGTGAGTGAATGGCTGCGTGTTGGCAGCTGCGCTTAAACCACAACACCACAGAAGAGCAGCTGCAGAGCTACAAGCCCCATTGTCTATATCATAAGTGCATTTACCAGACTGTTTCAGCTGTAGCTCACCAGACTTCTATATGTCATGAGAGTAGAGAGAACCTTCCAGCAAATTAAAGTAAAATTCATACAACACTCACAAATCTTCAGATGATCAATGTGTCTAAAACTTACTTTAAAAACGAAATATTTAGAGAATAAGGAAAAAGAAATGTGAAAAGAATCTCACATTGTAATCTCACATTGCAATCTTACATTGCAGGGCATAGGATGTGAATTCCTTTCATTTTTGAACATTCACAGAAAAAAACCTCTTGAGACTAAGTGGCAGAAGATTAAAAAGTTATCCTGAAAGAAGACTTCAGCACTGATCTCAAAATAAAGCAAAAAAGGCAGTTTCTTAACATGCCCTCTGGTTTAATATTTCACTTCTGCAATGTTCTGCTTCACTGCTACTGAATGATGGAAAAGGAAATAACAAAATAACAAAAAGACTCTTTGGTGTCCATGTCCTCTTTTTTCCTATATATTGTAAGAAGAAATGACGTAGCTGATCTTTAAAAACATTACAATTGAGTCATGCAGTAACCAGATGTGCAGCTGAAAAGAGAAGTGGGATCAGTTCTAAATTACGCTACAGGTAAAAAGAAAATAAAACTGGTGAATAAACAGAGGAAACCATTAGAAAAGAAAACGTAGTATCTTCTGCTAGACTTAGAGGGTGAGGAAAGGGAGGAAAAAAGGCAGTATACATTGAATAAACTAATTTCCTATTACGCCCTTATCTATATGCATAACTGCAGGTTTAATGCAGGTTGTGATTTCACATATTGCAAAGAATCATTCTCTATTCCTTCTCTCCACCCCCAATCAAAAAACATAACGAAAAATTAATAATTGAAAAAGTGTAGAACCAAAATAAAATTGGCAGTCATAAATTTGACAATAACCACCTTATGCAAGCAACAGTGTGCATGCTGTTCAGCAATACATGAAATCTCCCAATGTAACAGTGAGATGAGTGGAGACATCAAGCATACAGTGATTTGGATTTGTGGTTACCACAGTTATTCAAGTACTGCAAATGCACGTACAAGCAGAAAGCATCTGCCTTTCCCTTCCCATGTGTAAAAGAGATTGTGACCTTTTCCAGCCTTCCACCCCTCTCCTCTAGCTTATTTTATTTCTTTCCATATGTTGAATCTTGGTTTATTGTTTCTATTGGCAAAAGGCCCGGATTTTCTTTTTTTTTTTTCTTTCAATCATAAAGCAGCCTCTATCAACTTTCTATATCAAACTTTGGGCTGTTTTGCAATATGTTTAACTCAGAAATTATGAACAATTCCACTGCAATAAGAATTATCTTTCCTATGATGTGTACCCATCTGTACCAAGCTGACATTCACATTTCCTATGAACCTGTCCTCAAAGTGTCAGGAGCACAGGAAGTCCTTTGTTTTCTTACTGTGATTGGCAACTTCATTGTTTTCCATATGTCAAAAATATACTTTTTTGTTGACTGGATGCACCTTGTTTACTGATGGTCCCATTATGAGATCATAAGCAGGAGCTGTTGTGCTCTCCCAACCTATTGTTGGTTGGCCGAAGGAAACTTGCTTGCCAGCAGGAAAATCCCTCCCAGTGGCCACCAGGATCAAATATCCTAAATAAGCCATCCATGAGGACTGCAAAACCTAAACCTCATGAGTTCAAATTCTCATCCAGAATTCAAGGATGAGAATTTGAAGCCTACCAAAAACATTACTGAGGAAAGAGGTAGAGACAGCTCCCACCAACTGAAAGGACAGAAAAATTTTTAGGATAAGACCAGCTTCAGAATAGGATATTTAAAAAAAAAAAAAAGAAGCTGACTAACTTACAGTGTGTATTCTTCACAGGCTAAAGGCAATCCACATAAAAGACACTGGAAAGATTCTCATGGATTTTTTTCCATATTTTTTGCTCCTGACAGCATCATTTCAAATGCATAAAAGACATCAATAATTCGAAGGAGAACTTTTTTGAATGTGATTAGAAAAAAAGACTTCAGCATGAGGCCAAAAGATATAAAAGTGCAATTCAAATTTGGTCATAAAACCCCCTCAGGCTCAAGGAAATGGAGAAGTACTCTGTAACAAGCATATGAAATTCTGCTGTGGCTGCTCAGCCATGGCCTGCATGCCCACTCACAGCGCTCTGCTCACGCTTGTGAAACACTAGTGTGTCGAGCCTCTCTCCAATTATGCTCCCATCTCACTCTCATTACAGCTCTCTACCTCTTCTCCCTTACCCTTATTAGCACAGCCACGCTCACAGTTGCTTCCCAGCTTAAATGGATTCTTTGCATACTCCAAGAGATAACCAGCTACATAAATTGAGACAAATAAGTTCTCCTCTGCTACTGCATGGTAATTATATAACTTTTTATAATGGCAAACCTTAACAGCCACAGGTTTGAGAGAAGGGTTTTTTTTGTGGGGAAACAAGGGCTTTTAGGCAATTTAGAAATTAAAACTGTGGTTAAGATAGAAACTAAAACAATCCAAATCCTTAGTGATTCTTTTCTGTAAATGTTTGGAATTTTGAGTCAAAGAAAACATCAAAATTGAATAAAAACATTTAAATGTTTCAAACATTTAAAAAGTCTGCATGATCTACTATTTATTGTACCATCCTCTCACATTATGCAAATACTTACCAGTGCCTTTGACATTATGTAGCTGGGGACACAAAATAAAAGCCTGGTTCAGCAGAAGGCACATCAGGATCAGAAGCAGCGTTACCCATACTAAGACACTGTGAATTGCCTACAGCAAACAAGGCAAGGCTTTTATTCAGACAGAGCTCCAGAGCTTTCTCCAAGAGACACCATTGCCTCATGCAAGCCTTTCAGTTACTCATACTTGATGCTGAAAATCAGGGAGGCGCTCCAAAGGGTAAGAAGACCACATGCAGATCTCAAAAGCCATGAAAGCATTCCATATTGATTAGAGTGGGACAAAGGATCAGGTCAGAGTAGGCCTTATTGATACACACTTTGTTTTGGAACCTTTCTTTAAACAGCTACGTTGTATAACAGAGAGAAATACAACCCAGAACTATTCCCACATGGGAAACCAAACAGCACTCATTTTCCAGGTGCCATCAGGAAGATGGAATTCGGACTAAATGTAGACCTTTCATAGGAAGTAAGAGAAATTACAAGCAGAACAGGCTCAGTTTGAGTTGTTTTAAAGGAAGGTAAAGAAGAGGCTCCAATCCAGGAGTCACATTTTCTTGAGCAAAGACTTCAGTTGTCCTCTGTCTTATTCTGAACTCATTGAAGTATAGAGGCTGCTGTGAACTACAGCCATCCAGAGCAGAGCCAGGAAACAGCAAAGAAAAGACTGCTAACTGCCTACCAGATGGAGCAATTAACTACACCAGGGGATTCCAGTAAAGGCAAGGGAGAATAACTAGTAGGGAGCATGGTTTTCAAGGGTGTTTAACAGGAAACCTGCCTTTTTTGGCCTTTTCTGCATTTCTAAATTGGTATTTTACTGCAATTCATTTCTCTTGCCTGTTACCTCTTCCATTATACCAAACCATTGCCTTACTCTTGCATACTTGGGAAAAGTGCTTATTTCTGAGCTACAAGAAAATGGAAAACCCTCTACGTTTCTGGGCAAAGATTCAAAATTATATTAAACATTTAAATAATAAGCCCTAAAAATTGAACTGTGTCCCGTGTTGCTGTCAGTTAAGATAGTGATTTGTCTGACCATCTGCTTATTTTCCTGGACTTACTGCCATACATCTATCAAATAAAAGATATGACCTTTTGAGGCACTGTCTATCAACAGCTCCTTATAATTTCAGCCAGATTTATGGAGATTAAATGTTTTGGACATCAGATAAAAATTAATCCTAAACTTGATAACTGAGCAAACATGAAGATTCACAAATACAGTATGTCATACACATATCATGGCAATGGAGGGGCATGGGTTTAGGGTTATTAAAAGTGCAAAATTTTATTTATTTTTATATAATAATTATAAAATTAGTATATAAATAATTGCCTAGAGTATAATTTATAATGTATCTCAATATCTCCCAACCAAGCAGAAAAATACTCAGATGTAAACATTTCCCAAGTACAAAGTCAGGTTATTGAACATTAACCAGAAGTTTAGCCTGATTTTAAAAGCAACTTAAAGAAACTTCTGCAGTGGGGGACTGCACAGCAATCCTTCCCTTGCACAATATTTCAGAAGACTATTTGAACACAATTATTCAGACACGCAACAGTCCATCAAAACAGACACTGCACTGGGAAGAATACCTGGTTTCGGCTTCTAGGGAACACCTCAGATAAATCACTGACCTCTTTCCTTTCATGCTCATCATCTGTTTTGCCTATTACAGTTATAGTAATCACATGTTTCTGCAGTACCAATTGACCTTCAAAGCTGGCTACAGTCCATATTTTCTAGTTTGACATTAATTGTAGCATTAAACCAGGCATCAATTGCTGATGCAAAGGCAAAAATCTGTAGCTGCCATCAAAAAGCAATCGGAGAGTATGTAATAACTTACTCTGTTCTAACACTTAGTAACATAATCCTTTCTTAATGTATGCACAAACACAATATGCAACACACAATAATCTTGTATCTCATGACATTCACATGCTCCACAATTCAAAAAGTTCCAAGTTTTCTGTAGGATAGTCTCTTTTTGATATGTCAGTTTCACCATGTGAAAAGATGGAAATTATAATCTGATATAGAAAGGATGCCTACTGAAGAGATAAAATATGCTTTATATAAAAATCAGACTTATATGAGCTTTCTATATTATCTTCTAATTAGCTATCAAAGCAACAACCAAAAGAAACTTCAAAGGACAGAACTGAGGTCATGAAGTTGAAATGGTACAAGGAATGGTTTTGTCAGCATCTGGCTCTTCTCTCATCAGAGGTTGAAACAAAGCAGTCCAGAGATCTGTCAAGAGAGGAATGCCACAAACACCACCCAAAAATATATAGGAAATTGCAATGTTGGCAGGTTATCATATATCTAACAAATCGTCTCAATGCAAAATCACATAAAAGGAATAGTGGATTTTGTATTAATGAAAGACAACACTTTTTAATTTGAGAAAGAACCCTCCAAATAATGGCATAGGTAGCATCACGTAATATGTTGCCACATATTATTACTGGGTGCAAGATTTGCTATCCTCTTGCCTGGGAAGAAATAATTGGAACAATTCCCAGAGACTTTCATAAACTTCTGGTGCTTGCCATCAACATTTCTGAGGTTCCTCGACCTACGAACTTGTTTTCCAGATAGGGGATGCTTAAATAGGCCCATTCTGACACATTGTGCACTGTACGTATGAGTGACTACAGAGTTACATAACAAACAGGCACATAGTTTGCATCGCATGAAGCAAAGAAAACACACTGATTCTGTGAGAAAGGCATATCAGCTTGCATGGTAACAGAGAACAGACTTGAAGTGCCCCTAACTTCCAGGGCAAGAGCTGGATACCACCAGGGCATCCACAGTACAGTAGTAGGAAGGTAAAAATACCTTCAATCTTAGATCACATCAAATAAGAGAACTGAGTTTTCTGTCAAAATCTATTCATGAAATTGTATTACAATAAAAGGCAAAGTTAAAGAAAGTTGTAAAGAGCAGGATCTAGCTACAGGCTGCCTTTTTGAATATGCATCCCTCCTACTACAAGCTGGCAAGTGAACTTTTCTCCCAGTATGGTGTACCACATGCATGTTTTTCACTGCTGTAGTTTCCTGGAATAGCTCAGTATACAGTAAGATATGGGCCATTTGCAAAGGAAGAGAGGAAAGAGGTCATTTTCACAGGAATTCCAAAATATCTTAAGTTCTGTTTAAAATACTGTCAATCTATATTCCTGGAACTGGTCCTGCTAACGAAAGAAGAAAAAGGTAGCATACAATCCATTACGTATTTTTTAAATAACCCTTCTTTACTGTGGCATAAAATATTCCCCTTTATCACAGTAGACAGTACAAGGACTTTCTCCTTTCAAATGGTTTTAGCAGGGAAAAAAAAATTTAAGGACTTACTCCAGCCTGCTGATGTAACATTTCCCCATTACCTAGCCAGTTTACTGAATTCTAATTTCCTAACATACGCTGCTAGAATATTGTATGACATTTAATCGCACATGGCATTAGTATTTGCAATAACTACTTATTTCCTTTCCTTTTTATGAAAATGTATTTATTTTTCAATGAGAAGAGATATTATCATGCCTGAAAAGATAATGTAATCTGAGCAATTTAGATGTAAATATATAACACTTAATAAATTGTGTTTTAGCTACCTACAGTTCAGGCATTATTTCAATTCTAGATTCTGTTTTTCATACGATCATCAGTTCTGCAAAGGAAAGTGCACAAAGAATGTGACTCCCTGGAGGTTTTCCTCATTTTTACAGAAAGCCAATATCTTTCTTTAAGGATAACATGAGCACCATAAACAGTTTGTTTGAAAGAAATTTTGAAATTAAGTTGACATGAGTGTCTGGGAAATCAATGTCTTACCCACTGTGCAGAGGACATCAAGGAAGTTCATAACATATCAAGGAAGTTTACCTAGAGTAAAAGGCCAGTCAAATTCATCACAAGACTACTTTCTATTTCAAGACTATATTTGTTACGTGCATGTTGCAGGTTCTGATTAACATCATGAAGGTGCTGAAGCATCCCAGTATGTAGCAAATGTGTTGCAAAACAGTAAAACTAGCAATGGCTGCCTGAGCAGTTGCGTTAGGACTGATAGGTTACATGGATAATTATATCTTTAACAGGTGCCTATAAAGTGATAGAACTTGACATCAAATGAATCAGGTGCTCCCACTATATACCTCAGATGGCTTTAATCAGGAACATGTTGCACCAGTGAGTTGGCTACAATTGAATGAATTTCAAGTTCGTCCACCTTCCCTGCAGAAGGAGAAGCAGAGCACAGACACTAACCAGGACAAAGGAGCCAAACTGACAAAGAGGCTTAACAGAACATCATAAGAGAAAGAGACGTGGTGCATTGAAGGAAAAGTAAGGAAGGAAAAAGCAGACAGACCTGAGAAGTGCAGACCAGGCTCACTGAAAACAAGTTCATCTAGATCAGTCTGATGAATGTCCACCCAAGAACTGTATTTCCAACAACTGCATTATTTGTTCTCTTCCACTATGAATGTCATTGTGCTGGTGCTATTAATGCATCTTCACTCCAAAGTTCAAAATACATTGGAAGCATTCTTGAAAGAAGTCAGCTAATATGCGGGTTACAGAAAAACAAAGTTTGCTTAGCCTAAAAGAAGTTGTCAAGGGTAAACCCAGAAGATTCTAGAAGATGCTATAAAACATCTGGGCAATGGATTAATTTGCAACAGGTAAAAATTTTTAGATGAATTAAATAGTGGAATAGCTGATAAATAAGTGCTTATATATACATGCCTTAGATTACATACACCAAGCGAAGAAAACAGCAGGTGATGTTAAATCCTGATTTATTTTTTGCCAGTAGCAGGAGAGCACGTAGATGGTGGCAGCCTATGATATGGACTTCTCTTAGCAAATGTAAGAGAAAGAATAGGCCCAAACAGGTGATAAAGGGAAAAGGTAAACGCTCTGTAAACACTCTGATTTTTAAGTAGTGCTTTCTATCATTTACTTATAGAGCAATCTTCCATATGTGCTCACAGTAATCTTCCCGAATTAGTTAATAATACAACTCTATAGGTAAGTAACTTTGAGACACACAGGAGAAGGAATGATTTGAACCATTTTACATAAATGGAGTTAAGGAATGGTAGTAGCTTTATTCAGTAATGACCCAGCCCAAAACCACCATTAAAAATGGGGTATCTGACAACAGCTTATTTGATTAAATCATAGAGGACACTTTTCCTGATGTATTCTCCTGCCTTTCTCTGGTAAGCCAAACAACATTAGCACATTGCACCAACACAAGACTTCTCTGGGTGGAGGGTGGGTTTGGATCCTTTTTATTGTGGTTGATTTGGGTTTTTTTCCGCAAAACCTGTTACAAATATAAGCATTTTATAAATTTCCAAATTATCTACATGCTAGCATTACCAGTATAATGAAGACAAAGTTTTCAAATCAAAGCATATTACAGTAAATCCCAAAGCACAAACACAGTCATGTATATTTCAGTATATTTTCATCTTTTGTTCCAAACATCTTTTTAATGCAGCTTCTACACTAAGATGTTTCATACAAAAAGGTATTCTGATGCAGAAGGGTTGAAAATCCTGTTTATTAGCTTCCTTGTTCCTTCAGCTTCTGTTCTGATAACCAGCAGAGACTCAAGTTCTAAATCATAGTAAGGAACTGGTAAGTTTAGAAACAACCAATTATGTACTCCCGCAAAGAGAGGAACCTAAAACCACTCAAGGTATTGAGAAAACAGACTTTCAAATCCAAAGGGTACCTGGATATGAAAGTAGATAGCTTAACATTCACTCAGCTGAACCATAAGCTACTAAAACAAAACTTAGTTTGCCAATTGAACATTTCAAGACAAAAAAACACTGAAGTAAATTTAGGTGACTGTTGTGGTTTAGGCCATAAATCAGCCACACAGTTTGTCCACTCACTTCCCCCTTTTTCTTCCCTCTGCTCCTGGAGGGATGGGAAGGAG
>JANRGW010046036.1:0-13504 GCA_024733675.1 Psilopsiagon aymara | reverse complement strand
CACAAGTGAAAAACACAGTGCTGCACCAGCTACCAAGAAGGGGAAAAATGACTGCTACTGCTGAACCCAGGACACTTGATGTGTTAAGTCAACGAATATAGAAAAATTGGGGACTTCACTGAAAGCTACGGGGACAATGGGATGCAGGACTTTATTTTTCCCTCGACTACAAAGCAGTTTGGGATGGAAGGTGACAGATGTGCCTCCACTCTGGGGTAAACTGAGCATAGCATTTGAGAGACCAGTCTTAATAGACATTTGCAAGCTGAGGTATTTCAAGCTGGGGTGAAAGTTGCAGATAGGGATGTAAGTACAACTCTGCGAGTCATTATGCCCAGTCTCACCACAACTCCTCTTTAAAGGTTCAGCTCCTCTTGAGGCTTGATAGCGATGCATTTTGCCAAAGCATTAATTTATACTTCAGCTATTCATTTGTAGTGCTGCTGTCCCAGCACTCTAACTAAACAATACTCCTTGCAGAGAAGTATTTGATGCATTATTTATAGGGAAGAGATCTTTATCACTTTATCTGACATTGCCACTGAGAGGTGTAATCGTATTGCCTAACATTAGGCATCTAATACTAGTTTCTGGTATCAGAAGCTACTTCAGAGAATTAGTTCTGATTTGCCCTCTGGAATGACCTCTGTTGCCACACTGTAGTAAGGTTTAAGGCAACCAACCTCCTCCTCACTGGAATGCCCAAATGCCAAAAGTTCGTTAAACATAATTCCCTCCTTAGCTTTCACAGCTTTGATACAGAAATTTGTAGGGTTTGACAGATGCACATAAGCAGAAGTCAGAGGTTTAAGTTAGCCTTGCAAAGCTGTTCTAGAAAATTTACCAAGTCCAAAATTTGTTTGCCTGCCTACTTCTAGCATGGTAATAATTCTAGAAAAAATGTCACCTTGAGGGTAGCACTTCAGCGTGTGATTAGAAATCTAAGGTTATCAGTTACTGTCACCTCTGATACCAAGCCACCATAACCTCTCCTAATTGTTGCGTGGTCCATCTTAAACACAAGTCAAACTTTGGGCTCCCATTTGAAAGCAAATTTCAGAAGATTTCCTATTTTCAGCCTATTGTAATGAATGAACTTTTATTTCTTTGTCCTTTTTTATCACCAATTTGTAGCTTCAATAGTTCAGTAAGATGGAGCAACATGCTAATATAGCTCAGCCAGCCAGCTGAGAGCTTAGGTAAATTTTGCTTACATTTTCTACACCTGTCCATGAATGCAGGTGATGGAGAAAGGTCAGACATCAAAAGAGGTAGTTATACTAGAAAAATTTCAATAAGCCCAAGTCAACCACAGACTCTAGGCTGATTAAGTTCAATCGAAGCATCTCAATGTGCTGATTTTTACCAAAATTTAAGCATCAGGTGGAGTACATTGGTTTACATTCGTATATTTTTCATCAAATTCAGATCTCTCTGAAGGTTTCAATCATTAAAGAAAATGATGCTCAGTCCTTGTTATTTACATAATTTGATACTGGCACTTTTGTTATCTTTTGATTTTACTAGTTTTCATACAGAAAACATAAATCTTCTGGACCTTTTAAAGCAACAGCACACAGCAGGTGTATTTATTTGAATGCAGCCACTGTCTGATCCTGTTCAAGGTGCTGTCATTACGTTTCCCATTCCCATTGTACATTCTAATTCAACTTCAAAAAGAATATTTAGCTTAACCGCTGCTTGAAGAAATGAAATGGAGATCACCTTGCTATCAAAACAAAGGAGGTCATATTCAAACCGGCTCCAGTGGCATCTGCCTGAAGTCTGAAGTACGTAAGTGGCAGGTGCTGGATAATGACCGCAGAAACAAAGCGCCAGAACTTCTCTAGGGAGGCTGTTCCTTCATTTCCTCGATTAATCTGTTTACCAAGTAGAGTAAGTTAATTGCAGACTAAATCATTACCAAGACCCTGACCTGTGCAAACCTGCTATTTCCCCTCCCCACTGCCTCTCCTCCACGGGTTTCCTGGATTTTCAGGGTCGTGAATCGCACATATACCACAACTACACTTCAATCGCGGTGGCGGTTGTCTGATGTTGGTAGGCGCAGACCTTTTCCACGTTGGGTGGACAGAAACCTTTGCCCTAAATGAGAGAGAGAATAGAAGGAGTCATGCTAAGTGGATTTACAGAGCGTTTGGAGGCTGGGTGAGAAGCAACCTGCTGCACTAACCGCGTCCCTTTTTTTCAGACTTCAGACACTCCTGAACTGCTCATTGCGGTGTCCCCTGCAAACGGCGGCCGCGCTGCTGGGGGCTGGCTGGGCCTGGCAAGCAGCGCGTTACCGCGCCCGGCCCCGGGACAGGCTGGGGAACCCCGCCACCATTCCGCGCCCACTGGCGGCAGTGGCACGGAGGGCGCGGCAGGTGGCGCCAGAGCCGCCCCTCCGCGCAGCCGCTCTAGCGCTCCTGTCCCCGGAAGCTCTCCGCTCTCCGCTGCTCCTCACCCGGAGGTCGAGGCGGTCGGCGGCCGCCGCCGCGGTGTCTCTGGCGGAGCGCAGGCTGAGAGCGGTGGGGCGCGTCCCGGCGGTGCCATGGCGGCGTCGGCGCCTTCGTCCTCGGCCCAGCCGAAGAAGATCGTGGCTCCCACTGTGTCGCAGATCAACGCGGAGTACGTGACCCAGGTAGGACTCATGGAGATCTGCGGGCCGCGGCTTCCGCTGGTGAAGCCGGGTGCTGGCAAGGCCGCTTCGGTCGCGGCTGCGCCCGGTGTTTAATAGTGCTTGCGGCACGTCGGTGGTAGGGGAAGAGCCTTTTGGAGTAAGGAAAAAGAGATTTAGCGCCTTCGTTACGTAGGAAACGGTGTGTGCCCCTGGCGTTTCCTGACTGTAGAGAAATTCACCAGAGCGGTACTATAGAATATATCAGATTTGTGTTATACTGGAAAACTTACTGATAGTTCCCTGTACCTGAATAGTTTAAGTGGTTTCCTGCAAGTGTTTAATTTTATTTTATTGTTTTTGTGCTGGGAATGCTGCTTTCCTTCCTCTTCAACCAAAACAGGTTGAGTAAAGTGGGTTAGGAAGCTTTTGCCACCATAGCTCGGGAGTTTTGAAGTGATGGCTACACGCGTACCCTTAAGGTATTAAAGCGTTATCTATAGTCTGTAGTTCTTTGTGAAGTTCTGCAGTGGGAGTGTAATCGTGTACAGTCGGGGGGTTGCTGTCCCTGAAAGATCATGGCACGTTTTTGTGAGATTTGCTAGAAGTAACTTAGGTTTTTCTAAACCTATTATAACCCTATTATACAGCAGCCTGTGCAGCTGGAGTTTTTACAGACAATCACGCCTCTGTTGGAAAAGGTTTAGGAATAAAACCTTAAATGGTTGAAAGCCTTGCTGTTGGAAAGCATAATTTTGTTACCTGTCATTACCGTAAGCTGAAATTAAGTGTGGTACTAGTGAAATAGAGTTTGGGACGGGATGTTTTATAGAGCTATTATATCAATGCAGCTGAAAACGTATATATTTAACTTTTTCTTGTTGTTGTTCTTCTCCCCATACAGTTAGCAAATAAATACTGGGCTCCACATTTGAAGAAAAAATTGCCTTTTGATTCAAAGGTAAATACTTCTACTAGTATTGTGTTGGGGTGCAAAAGAATGAGGAGCAACCATTTTCTGATGTGCCAGCCCCCAGTGATGCTTGTTTTATATAAGAGTATAGCAGACTGCTTGGAAGGTCAGCAGCTGATTAACACTCTGTAATTTATTAATATATCTGTAGTTTATAAATGTAGACATTGTTATGAAGGTGTGCAGTGTGCTATAACAATGCGGTTCTTCTGCTTGCTATTTGTTTAGTTTATTTTGGTAAAGAACTTACAAGTGTGAAAGATTTTTGAGCATTTTCTGTACGGTTAAAAGATGTTAAAGGAGGGCTACTCTTAGAAATCAAAGAAGGAAGAAAGATGCAGGTATTACTGAGCTGTATGCTTCTTTCTAAAAGCTTCTTGAGAGAGCTTTGATCAGACAGCTTTACTACTGTTCTGGTGGGTATGTGTGTTTTGAATGTCAAAAATTTGTCGTAATGCATTTGTTTTTCTATAGTGTGGGGTTCTTGAATATCTGGTTTCTTTCCTTGTGAATATTTGCCTGAATTTTCCTTTCCAGCCTCAGTTTACTTGCCCTCTTTGAAGTATCTGTGATAGTATTTTCTGTTATTGTTAGAACTAGGATGTATGTAAGCATTTGAACTGCATCTCTGTGTCATCTGATGTGAGAGTGAGCCTGTTGCAACAGATAATGCAGATTTTTTCAGTCCTGTTGGAAAAACTACGTAAAAATGTCTGGATGTAGTTAAATGTCAGTTAAAAGGAAGAGCGACAGGAGGTGACAGAGTTGATGCAGGCTTTACTCTAAAAGGCTATTCTTTAAATTCAGCAGTAAGCCAAAGATTGACAATAAAAGAATTTGCATATCTGTTTGACTTTTTTGTAAAAAATCTCAGTGAGATGTTGATTATTGCTTCAGAATAACTCGAATGAAGGTCTAATCAGTTCTCTGTCGTGCTTATCCTCAAGTTGGTTCCCCTTCTTTGTGAGAATGTATCTGTGAAGCTTCTGGACTCTTCAGAGATGAGACATAATTGTTACAACACTTGGTCAGATACCAGTGAGCAGAGAGTAAATAATTTAGAGTAGTGTTCAGTGCATAAAGTGTCTTAATACACTGTAATCACTTGAAGTATATAAAATTCTTAACTGCTTTTTTTAAATATTCTTTCCCATAGGTTGTTGAAGATGTGTATACAAAAGAAATTGTCAGGTCCAAGTAAGTGCTCTAGTCACTTTCACTTGCAGACAAGCATTCCAACATTGTCTGTATTGAAGTGGTTTCTAATGTTCTGTAGAATTTCAAAATGCATTAACATGTTAAAAGCAGATGAAAATTACTCCAGTGCATGTGAGTCATTTAGTAGTTATAATATTTCAAAGTCTGAATAAGGCAAAAAGAAAGGTATTGAGCTCATAAATCTGATGGTTGGACATAATATTGTTTGGTTCCTTGCTCTGGTAGTCTGCTGAGGTCTATATTGGTTTTGTTGTGATGGTTACAGAAGGCTGACCCCTTCTTTTGTCACTAAGGTGCGTAAACTAAAAAAAACACTTGAGGAGTGTGCTGCCTCTAGCTCTTTGCTTCTTCACTAGTTATTGTTACCTGGTTTGTAAAGGGCAAGTCTTACTTCAGTGAAATATGATGTTAGATGGTGGAGACGAAGATTTCAAGATTAACTGCATTCTCTAGCTGTGTGTACAGAAAAGAGTTGTAACTGTAGCTGTTTGGAGCTTTTCTCAAGAAGTTTGGGCTCTGGAGAGAATTATCTTTATGATTCCTTTAAGAAAGTAGTCTAAGAATTGCCATACAGGATCAGAGTAAACTTCAATTTCCAGTCAGTGAGAAGAGGTGCCATTATGAACTGATGAAATACATAGTTGTGGTTTTCCAGAAGACAGTTGGCTTCTAGCAATTTGTGTTTTCAAGGCTATTGGAAGCAGTGTCTTCATATTTAAAAGATCTAGATGGTTTTCCTTTCATCATGTTTTGGGGTTGTTTTTTTTGTGGGGTTTTTTTTTGTTTGTTTTGTTGTTTTTTTTTTTTTTTTTTTTTTTCTTTGTTAACATGAATTTGATTGCTTAATGAACCTGCATTAACTTTGGCTTCCATGGTGTTGCAACAGTTACTTATGCATTCAAGTGCTCTTGCATGGAAATGGAAGGGGAAGCAAAGATAATTCCTAGGTGTTTCAACAGGCTTTGTTATATAACAAAATAAGGGAAAACACAGCTGTTTTCTATGCAGCTGTGATGTGTGTGGGAGGCTTTCTTACCTGTGTTAATTCATTACTCTTTCCTTTTTAGATTTGCTATTAGAAAGATAATGCTTCTTGAATTCAGGTAAGCTTAATTGGAGTGAAATTCTAAGTTATTTTTTCATAGGAACCTGTAAAGATAAGAAGCAAATGCAGGGCAGTAAGTCAGTTTGAATTAGTATTCTCATTTATTCCTACTTACTAAAGCCTTGCATTGTGTGCCTAGAAAAATATAGTGAGGAGAGCTTAATTTATGGAGGGGTTAATTTCCTAAGCATAAGTAACATAACAGAGTGTCTTGAATTTCTAGTGTAAGTGAAGCACCAAAGAAGAGAGTATGAATGCAATAGGTAAAAAAGCTTGGGTCTGTAATGGAATGTATTACCAAGCCTGAAATCAGAACTCAGTGAAGTCAGAGGAAGTTTTTAGATTAAGTCTCTTACTGTGAGAGTAAAAGTGAACTGTGCTGCAGCAGCATTGCTGACATGTTTTTTCATTTGAAAATAAATGGAAATTAGTTTAGAAGATTCTTACATCTACTTCAGACTTTCCTGGAAGAACTTATAAAGCATATCTAAAATGATGTAAAATAAGTATTGGCAATATTTACATATTTTAAACCACAATATTTAATGTTTTGTTGGCTCCATTTTATTTCACAAATCTTGTGAACAGATAGAATGAGGTGGGTTTTGGTTGAGATAAATTATTTGATTCAAATGCCTGAAATACGTAAGTAGTATCACAGACTAGGAAAGTAGGACAAATGTACGTTTTTTATTTCTCTATTAGGAAAGGTGGAAAAGTAAATAGAAGCTATGTTTGGGTTTTGACACTAACAAATGGCATGCTGGTAGCTTGCTGGTAGCTTGCTTGTAGCTTGCTGGTAGCTTGCTGGTAGCTTTAACTTGTATGCCAGCTATACCATGGAGATAGAGGTTTTTGTTCTTTTTGTGAACATTCTTAATGTTTCCAGCCTGTAATTTAAATTTAGTACTTTCTGGACTATAGCCCTGTCTATTACCATTTGTCCTTTAAGTCATGTTGTCTCTTTTCTTCTCCTGACTTCCCCCATCTGTCTATCAGGCTCTCCTGTCTTCCCACACATGAGATTTTCCTGTCCTTCTATCCTTCATTCTTGCTCATGTAGGGTGTATCCTGGATTGAGGGCATAGCAGTATTTTTACTAAAACGTTTTGAACGTTTTAGAATTCCTAGGTGAAATGATATGTGGAGTTCCTTGGATTTAGGGGGACAACAGTAATTTTCCTTTGCACTTTATGCTAGGAAATGTTGCATGATGTGGCGTTCTTTAGACAAGTGAGTATTTTTTAGTTTTGTGGGGTTTTTTTGGTTTTTTGTTCTCCCTTTGGAAAATTAGCATGGATTTGTGTTATGACTTTATTGTGTTATGAGCACTTGTTACGTATGAAAACCTTCTGGCAAATGTGTCTTTCTGATAAGAAACTCATCCGTCTCTTTGTAGCAGTTATGGAGTTTAACAAGTTTTGCTGCAATACCTAAATGAGAGGGTAACATCGGGAACTACTTGCCAACTATTAAGATAGGTGTAAGGAGAAGGAGGAAAAAGCACTCTTTCAAATGAGTGACAGATTATGTGGGTGGCAGCACCTAATGAAATATTCTTTGTCTCTTCACAGCCAGTACCTTGAAAATTACCTATGGATTAATTATTCTCCAGAGGTGTCTAGTAAGGCATATTTAATGTCAATCTGCTGTATGGTGAATGAGAAGTTCAGAGAGAATGTCCCTGCATGGGAGGTAACTTCTTTCAGTTACAGCTGGAATTTACTTTGATTCTCAAGTTGCAGCTTTTGTGGTGTGTTTGCTTATTCTGACAGAAGGTAGCAAAGCTTGTAGCATTAAAAGTAATGGTACCTCATCTGGAATGCCACATAGTGGTGTTTTAAAATGTGTGTTCTTTATGGAGAAAGCAGTGGATGAAAAAGCACCATATTCCTTCCGAAGCATGAGTCCTTTGCTCTGCTGTGTGATGCCATTACGTCATCAGCAGCATTTGCTTTTTTTGCATTTGACAAAAGTCAGGCATGTGCAGAGTTCTTGCTCTGGTACTGGAAAAAAAAGGATTCTCATAGTGTGAGGATCCTTGATCAGGAGGAGATCGTTAGTCAGTTTTGTTTGTGCTACCTGGTCAGAATAAATGAAAAAAAGAAAAACTAAGCTTTCCTTTTAGAGATATAAATGGATTTAGGGGACTTAAGCTATGTTATGTGAATGAAGAGTAAAATGATTTATATCAATCTGACTTAAAATCAACTTCCTTTTCTATTTCTAGATATTCCAAAAAAAGCCAGAACACTTTCCCTTCTTTTTCAAATGCATACTGGAAGCATCACTGGTCGAAAATGATAGTGAATACTCTCTGCATGAACAGACAGTCCTGCTGCTTCTCCTTGATCACTGCTTCAACAGTTTGGTATGTTAAAAGTGGCTGTAATATTTCCAATGTGTTTATGCTATTCAGTGTTAATAACAGTTTAGTTTGAGCAATCCCTTCTTACAAGACAGATGAAGCAAAATTCCTATTTAGGGAAGAGATGGCACCAAAGGGCTTTTGCCCCTCTTTTTGGCTCTTGCTGTGTGGTTCCAGATCAGCGGCAGAGTTGGAGAGAAAACATTTGAAATGGCAGTTGAAATGGCTTGAATTACAGAGAAAGTTAGTTATCTCGGCTAATGGGAAGAGTGTAGATAAAGTGGGAGAAGCTTGATAAATAAAGGCTTCGGGAGAGAAGATAGCATGAAAGCAGGGAAAGCACAGTAAACCAGCTCAATTCAAGAAATAAAAATGACTGAAGAAGGAACATCAGTTCTCATTGTCTTCTGTGCTAAAAGTACTTACCTGGAAGAGGCCCCTTCCCAAGTATTAAGAACTGACAGAATCCATGGAAAGAACCTAAAATGCAAAAGTCTTCCGACAGTTACAAGTGTTACTGAGTAGGGGCTATTGTGCAGTTTCCTGTTGGGAAATTGTGAAATCTAGTGCAATAACATACTTGGTTTTGTCAGGTGGTAATACACATTGGGGCATTTTGTATTTTGTAAGACAGACACCTCATAAAACAGAAGAATTTAAAAAATATTTTCTGTCTGTAACTTTCTAATAGGAAGTGGATTTGATCAGAGCGCAGGTGCAGCAGCTCATTTCCTTACCGATGTGGATGGCTCTACAACCTGTAAGCATAACACTGTAAACTGGCAAAGCAATCTTCTAGGCATTTATTCAAGTCCTGTAAAGTGACTTATGCAATAGTGTTGTGGAAGTCTGATTGTTTAAAGCTGCCTGCTTTGCTGTGGAATTATGTATTTGTGTACTTGGTAGAATTATCTTTCTTGTTTATTGTTGATTTCAATGTCATTATTAATGGTGTAATTTTTCATAAAACTAAGCTTTGTTGCTTATAGCTTCTTCAAGCTATAATCTGTAGACAAGGCCATGAAATCACAGGGGCTATGGAATGGAGCAGACATTAGTCATGGCTACTCTCTAGCAGTATTACATTCTTGCTTTACAGTAATACTTAGATTATCTGAGACAGCTGTTTATTTTTGTTGTATATTTTTTCTTTTTAATCAAAAGACCAGATTGTATTTTTATCTCTCATGAAAACAAGGAGTCTTGGTGACTGAATAACATTGTAACATTTCAGAAACGACTGGAGCAAGAGCTGAAAAAGACACCAAAACTAAGAAAATTCTGGAATCTAATTAAGAAAAATGATGAGAAAATGGATGAGGAGGCAAGAATGCGGTATGTTACAGAAGCCTTTTTTCCTGATAACTCCAAAGCCCTTAATGCATTCATTCTGTTTCAGCTAAAATAGTTTCAATTAAAAAATGTGGGTTTGTTTTTTTTTTAAACAACTATGAAGATGACACATAAGGATTAATCATGTGGTCTCTATTTATGCAAAATACTGTTATAGAAATTAATATTTGATCAGTGAATTTGTGATACCAAAACTTAGAGCTATAGGGTGAAAGCCATAAAAGAATGTTCATGTAGTTACTCGTATTTCTTCATGACCTTTAGCAAACGTTTAGCTTTTAAGCATGTAGCTTATGCAAGTATTTGAATAAATTTGGGTGTACCTTACCAAAGTTAAATGTTCCAATACTTTTTTTTTACAATCTGGTAAGGTGTAGGTGGTGACATACTCTCCTCTTTGGCTTAGTAGAAGCATGGGCTGGTAATCAGTTCTGTTCCTAAAAGCGTGCACTCTAATCTGTCTGCCTGAGAGAAAAATTGCAATCTAAACATTTTACATGCGTTCCAAAGCAACTTGCTACTGTTACATAAATTTTAGAGCAGCTAACTTTGTGTTAGTGAAAGATACAATGTACTTCTGGTCTGCATTATTAATGCTTTTGTCATCTGTCTGATTTTAGAGCATATCAGGAGAGAAGATTTCTTTCACAGCTCATCCAGAAATTCATTTCTGTACTGAAGTCAATACCTATCTCAGGTAACTGTGGTTGTTATGTTACTTTGCTCTCTGGTAATCTGTCTTGAATTCTTTCCTGTTGCTGAAGCAACTACTTCTGAGGATTCCAAACTGAGGTTGGAGACCTTCTCTGGATAAGGTTTTAGTGCAATCCATGCTCGTCAGCGTGAATTTCATGTCAAAATTAGTATTCACATCCGTATATGCTTTAAAAATGAAATAGCAGAAAGGTGCTGTAAATCTCTTGTTCTGGTCAGTATGGACTTAATTAAAAAATATTTCTGGACACTGATACATTTTTTTTGTGTGCTTACAGCATTAAAGCATCTCTTGCATACTTAAATTCCTTGTTAAACAGGTGGTATAAATACATATAACAAGGCTCTGTTCTGTTAGTACTCTTGATTTACGGTAAGAACAAAAACCTAAGTGAAATGAAATTCTGTAAGATTTGTCTGCTCTTAATTTATAAGTCATTGTGACAAGCAAAAGTATATGCTTGCCTGATTTAGGAAGGAAAAGTGATTGTAAAGGAAGAGTTTAGCCTTTTGACAAAAATGCTTATTATGCTCCAAGCCCAGCACAATTTGGGTAAAATTGCTTCCTAGAATTCTGCTTCTGCTCTTAAATTCAGCAAACTTTAGCTCTTAACGGAGCTATAAGGGGAAATTGTGTATTGTAGCTTCCTCAGAAAGTATACCTATCAGCTCTGTTTTTCCAGTTATGCAAGACCCATTTTAGGAAGACTTATATGAACAACTATTTGGAGGTTTTGGAAATACATATTAGTTAAAGCAGACTTAATTTGTGTTTTGGCATGATTCTGAAGGCTCCTCAGCAGTCACCACTGAGTGCCTTTGAATATTGTCAAGGCCTTTTGCACACATGATTATGGCTTTAAAATATTTTTGGGTATGTAGAGTTAAAATTTCTTTAGAAGCTTAGCAGGCCATTGGTATCTTGTGGAAGTGTGCATTTTGTGTTTAACATTGCTGTTTTTTTTCAGAGTGGATAAGATCACTCTTGAAACTCTGGTTCCATTACTGCCTTTTTTTCTATGTAGGTCCTATTTCTATGGACAAAGTTCATTATTGTGAGAGATTCATTGAACTTATGCTAGATCTTGAGGTAAGTTATTGTGAGTTATTCAGCCTATTTCCAGGTGTTCTGATGTTCAAAGTTTTAAATGCATAAAGTAATCATTACAGCCTTGTTCCAATTAGCAGGTCTTTATGTTGCAGTTGTGTATATGGTTGCTTAATAGTTGCTTTCCATCTGTAAATTGGGGGTTTTAGCTGTGCATCCGTGCTGGGAACTGACTAGTAAGGTTTATAAACCTGATGAAGTGTTAGGAGAGAGCTAGGATCCTGAATTGCTCAGTGAAGAGGACTTTGTTAATTGGGGTAATGGTAATAGTTCTGGCAATTGATTGTGTGACACTTTAATCTGCTAGGAATAACCCAGTATTCTTTTCAGTGTGCAACAGGTCACTTAAAACTACTTCTTGTGTTGTAGAGCATAATCCCAGGAAGCATCACTAGTTCTGAAATGCTATCTGTTTCTATTTGATTAGAATTCAGTACTTAAAATTGACAGCTTTGGTGACCTAGGCTTGTTATAGAATAATAGGAGGCCAAATTGTAAAATTTTTAAGCAGGTGCTGAAAAAGTGGGACAATTCTAGGCTTTACTTATACCAGAATTAAAACTAAAACACATTAATATATAATTTCTCATGAGTAGCAATTTCTTTAAAATAACTTGAGATTTAGAAGACATTCTGAAATAAGACTGTTTTCTGAAAGTCAGAAGAGGGAATTCTAAAATGGCTTGATCTTTGACTTATATGGGCTAACCATCCTCTGCTAAATCATTGAAGTTGCCTGTGCTTGTAGTTGCAATAGAATGAATTTTTTAAATTAGAGGTTGTTGTCTTGTGGGTATAATGTACTCTCCTAAGACAACATATGTATTTGAATTAAAATTTAGTGTGGTTGTTAGCCAAAGTGCTTATAGGTAGTACCTCTAATGTTGGTTCTTGCTAGGTATTTCAGGAAGGTTAGAATTCAAGCAGTTTTATGGAGCCTGTTCAAGTAACTGCAACAAGCAAATGAGAAATTAGCTATAAATCCAAGTCTTTATTTCCTTGGTAGCATGTACTGCATTAATGGACTCTTTTACCTATGCTTTTTTCAGAATATTGCGGTTTCATATTACTATATATAGACTGCCATAAAAGTTTGGTGATTTGATAATTTGAAAAGAATGAATCCATGGAAAGTTCTTATGGTTTTTCTGAGCGTGGTTTGTTTTTTGTTTGTTTGTTTTTATATAATTATTGTACAGACAATTAACATTTTCTACTACATATTCTTTTATTTGTCATAGTTCTAAACACCATGTTGGTACTTTCTGCCTTTCTAAATTCAGTCTGTAGATTCCATTGTCAACAACTCGTTTTCTCCTCTCCAGTTATTGAGGCGTACTGCTGTATGCTGTTGAACAGTAGGTTTTTAAGTAAGATTTGAAAAAACCTTAGATCTAATTTGAGTATTTTATGAAGAATAGAGATACCATACAATATTTAGAAGAAACACGGTTTCCTAGAATCATAGAATAGTTAGGGTTGTAAAGGACCTTAAGATCATATAGTTTCAACCCTCCTTCTATGCGCAGGGATTTCTCACACTAAATCATATCACCAAAGACTCTCTCCAGCCAGGCCTTGAACACTGCCATGGATGGAGCATTCACAACTTCCTTGGGCAACCTGTTCTAGTGCCTCAGCACTCTCACAGTAAAGACCTTCTTCCTTATATGTAACCTAATGTTTGTAGTTTTGAGAAAGACGTGTAAAATTAATGAGTATAGAAAACAGATGTTTAAACTAATATTTCAGAGTTTGACATACCCTTTGTAACACACAGTCATTAAGTAGACACTTGGTAGTAGAATGATTGCTTTGTTTAATTTACTTCTATTACTGGCAGGATGCAATCGCACTAGTGGCAAGTTTGTGCCCTGCTCCCAGTCATACGAAAAGTTGTGTTGACAGTAGCTTACCTGCGTGAAATCAGTCTTGCTTCTTTACTGTGAGAACCTCTTGTAGAGTATTAGTGTCCTGGGTTCGGCAGTAGCAGTCATTTTTCTCCTTCTTGGTAGCCGGTGTGGAGCTGTGTTGTTTTTTTTTTC
>JANRGW010046034.1:0-10024 GCA_024733675.1 Psilopsiagon aymara | reverse complement strand
CCTGCCCATGGCAAGGGTTGGGACTGGATGAGCTTTAAGGTCCCTTCAACACAAACCATTCCATGGTTCCCTACTGTGCCGGGGTGTGTGTGTGTGCACGGGGAAACGAAATGGAGACTGTTTGGCAGCAATTGGGAAAAGGAAGAAGCAGGGTTGTGGGGGAAGAGGTGTCTGGAGGCAGTGCCAAATACGCTGGGGAAAAATTAGCAGCTGCAAGTGTGCAAGAGAAAAGGTGGAGAAGAGAAGGGATGGGGACAGATGGAGAGAAAGAGGCGGTGGAAAGGAGGAGGAGGTGGGAGAAAAGGGAGGAGGGGATAGTAGTGCAGAAAGATATTAGTTAAAAATCTTATAGCCCCGAGCCCAGATGCCATCTGCACGTAGCAGGATACAAACAAGATACAGTGCTCTCTATTTACCATGGAGTTGTTATGTATATCTTGGCCAGATAGCGTAACCAGGACGTTCGAGAATAGAGATTTCACATGCCCCAGGAGAGAGATGCTTTAAAAGACCCCTGTTTTCGGGAAGCACCAGCAGCTGTCTGCAGACAGGGACTGGGAATGAGCTTTGAAACAACTTCTTTGGCCATTCCAGAGGGAGATCTGGGAACTTCCACCAGTGCTGGAGGGCAAAGGATTAGCTCTTTGATTAAACAAGGCCGGATCCTCCAAGGACTGCTTTGCCCTCCAGCTGGCTTTTTGCTTCGGTGGGTTCAGCATTAACCCCTTCAGTTGTGAGTGCCTCAGAGATGAAGTTCATCTTGGGGGAAGAAAGGACAAAAATAAAGCAAAGAAAACATTTTCTGTTATATTTTCCTTAAGAATTATTTGTCTTTGCCTGCTGAGGACTGCACTTCCCACTTCAACCAGGTCATGGTGGTTGGTTGTGCTCACCATGGGAGAAGTTGCTGTTCTGGTGTGAAGAGTGGCTGTGCTTCATGGTGTTCCTCTCCCCAGGCAGGGTGCTTATGGGAAGGTCCTAGGCTATGAATATATGTGTCTGGTTTAAAAGGAGCCAGAAGACAGCTGGAGAGGAGCTTTGGACAAGGGGTGTAGGGACAGGACAATGGGAATGGCTTTAGCCTGCCAGATGGGAGAATCCCAAACCACTCTGGAAGAGGCAGTGTCCCAAAGGGTGCTGGTGAGCAGTTAATGCTACCTAAGCACGTGGGGTCCTGGTGTTGTTGCAGTCTCCATCCCTCACTGCATCCATCTTAAGGGAGATGAATTGAGAACACCCCAGCATTCCCTGAGATGAGTGGAGAAGGGGAAAATAAACCTGGAGCAGTGATGAGGCTGCAGAATAAAGCCCATTTTGGCCTTACATTGGTCCCAGCATGGTGCTGGAGCAACGCTGCCACCAACCTGCTCCACAGTGGGCCCTGGTCCCTCACTAATTGCTTCCAAGCCTGTTCTCTTGGCATTTGCAAGCTCCTGATTAGAGCAATGAGGAAGAAACCTCGGAGAGAGATGGAAACCAAACCTCACCACTAATAGAAGTGGAGATTGACAATGGGCTGGGAGGTGGAGGGACTCGTCCTTGCAATCTCAGCTCCTTTCTGAGCCTCTGGGATGATGAGAGAAGGTCAGGGCTTGTTAACGTCACTCTGAGGAGCAGGATCAGCCGCTGCCATATGCCTGATGCCCCCAGGGCCTGTGCCAGCCTCCGAGTTGCTCTCAGCTAGCTGGTATTTTTAGACACGGACCTGATCTGAAGCCACCCCATGCAACCTCTGGTCTGCAAACTGTCTGGGTATGGAAGTGGCTCTGCTTTCACCTCTGCTGCATCCAGATTTTGTACCCTTCTGGATTCCGAGTTCTTTTTCCCTTTGCCCTTTTCTCCCTCATGTCCCAGCTTGCTCCCTTCATTTGGTGGCAGTGTGCTCACTTGGAAGTAGCTGTAACCAGAGCTGCGATGGGGTGGCCCAGAAGACTGAGAGGCAGGAAATGGTGCTCTTTGGCTGCCTGCACCCGCTGTTGGATGCCCAAAGTGGCTTCACTGAGATGTGCCACCTGCATAGAAATGCCAAGTTGTTGTGTCCTACCCAGTTAGGCTGATTTCTGTTGCATAAATATGGACAACATTCCCTTTCCTCTCTCCCCTTCTGTATGCCCCATATATGCCAGTTCAGCTCCCTGTCTGTCAGTTTATATCTTGCCTTTTCATGTGTCTGCATCTCCCCAGCCTCCTCAGAGGCTCTTTTGAGACAGACAGGCTTTTTTCCCCTTTGAGTCTCCCCTTTCCTAAATTACACCTCTCTGGCAGGCTTTCTGCTACACACACTCTGTCTACAGCTTCCTATCCCAAGGGGTGAGCACTATTATACCCAGCACAGCTTCTGGTCACTGCAGCATCCTCCCCCTGGAGCAAATCCTGCTGCTGGAGCAGGCTCAGGCTGTCTCACTGTAGGGAGCTGCAATGGGTTTGTGCTCACTCTTTGCTGCTCCTTCCCTGCCAGCAAACACAACTCCTCCCTGCCAGGGTGGGAGCACATTGAGAAGGAGATGGGGTGTTCTTCCTCTCCATCCTTTCCCCCCTGAAAGGATGCTTGGCATTGAAGCAGCCAACTTGTGCATTCGGGGTTAAGGCAACTTTCCATCAGATGAAGAGGTGGAAAACTCAGTCCTGTGCTTTTCACTGCTCTTCCCTTGGCTCCTGGGCTGTCCTATTTATCCAGGCTGCAGTCAGCATCCCTCTCGTGCCTGCAGCCACAAGCTGGTGCCAGGAGTCAGTACATATCTCTGCAGTGCTAGCCTGTGGCTAGCGGTGTATTTAGGGTCCCTGCATCCCACTGCTGTATAGAGAAGACCTTTTATGCTGATAATTTGGCTTGAGATCACTGAAAATGCCTTGCAAATACTTCTTGATCAGTTGTAGAAGCTCTGTTTGGGTCTCTGGAGGAGATTGGGGCTGCAAAATAGCTTAAACTCTTTCACTGGTGGTTATAGTCCTCCTGGAGGAGCATGTTATATTGAGTAGGAATGCACCCAATTGAGGACCATGCCTGTCTTGGCTCGGGGATGAGGCACTGTACAGCGCAATGCAAGGAGGTGTCAATGTGAGGTTTGTTTCCTTCTGTAGGCGCAGAGATGGATGTGTCTGGATGGTCACTGAGGTCTTGGCGCCCTCAGTTGCTCTTCGAGGAGGTAAATTATGGTCTCTGTGTGTCTCCAAGGCCGCTTCTTGTGCATAATGGGGCTGCAAAGGGACCAGGGAATGGGTTGGTGCACTACCCTGTTTGGAGTGATGAGGTGGAAAACCATCCTAGTGCAAGGGTGTCTGTGTCAGGAACTGAGGACATCACACATACGGAGTAGGGAGATCCTCTGGAGCTCCCTTCCACAATGATCTGGTAGGGCAAATACATGGCAGCAGGACCTCTTTTCTTACTGCCCTGCCTGCAGACAGGCTCCCAGCCAGAGGGGAGCTATCCCTGAATTCATCCATGCATTAACAGCTGGATGGAAGTGTGATGAACAACGGCTGAGGGACCTGGGGAAGGTTTAGTCTGAAGAAGAAAAGGCTCAGGGGGAACCTTATTGCTCCCTACGACTGCCTGACAGGAGGATGGAGCCAGGAGGGGGCTGAGCTCTGCTCCTAAGGAATAAGTTGTGGGACAAGAGGTAATGGCCTCAAGCTGTACCAGCGCAGGTTTAGATTGGATATTAGGGAAAATGTCCTCATGGAAAGGGTGCTCAGGCATTGGAACAGGCTGCCCAGTCATCATCCCTGGAAGTGTTCATAAACCATGTATTTGAGGGTTAGCATTGGCCTCGGCAGTGCTGGGGAATGGTTGGACTTGAACTTAAAGGTCTTTTTCAACCTGCTTGATTCTATGGATGCAGGGAAAGATGCAGCGAGGGCCCTGGGGTGGCCGAGGGGACCAGCATCCTGGTGCTGAGCTGTGCGAGGCTTCCGGGCTTGAAGCAGTTAAAGAGGGGGGGGCTGTCCCTTGGGCTGGTGGGAGCCTCTCGGCGCCGCTGCTCTGCGGGAGCGCGGGGCTGCGGGGGTTAAGGGCTGGAGGGTGAAGCGCGCTCCGCCCGCCTCGCTCCGTGTGTGTGTGTGTGTGTGTTCGTGCGGGTGTTACCGGGGTGTGCGGAGCCCGATCGCCGGTCAGGGATGGAGCCGCTGCCATGACAACCGCGGGCAGTCCGCCTGCGCGCCCGGGGATGCTGCCGCCCGCCCGGGCCGGGATGCTGCCGCCGCCGCGGCCCCGACACCCTTCCGGCTCCTCCTCGCTGCTCAGCTGAGGGGGATCACCTCTGGAGACCCACTCTTGGGAGCCGAGGAGCATCCTGTCCCTGGCCGGGGCGAACATCGCCGGCAGCTCCGCGGGGAAGTTTCGATCTTGCGACAGAGCCGGCATTTTGGGGAGCTTTTGGGTGGTTTTGGGGCTTCGTTTTCCTTTCGCCGTTATCATTTCAAAGAGCAGCAGCCGGCAAACAACCAAACTCCCCAGTTTTTGACTGGGTTTATGGCCGCCCTCCCTTCCGTGCCAGAGCCACGTTTCCTCCTTGGGTTATAAACTTTTGATGCCAGATCTCCGCAGCGCGTGCCCAGCTGAATCTTAAAGTAGCGTCTGGAGCAGGCACACATCTGTGACCTTCATCTCTTGCACTGCATCTTCTCCCCTCCTCTTCCTCCTCCTCCCCTCCGGCCCTCCCGTCCTCCTCCCTCACCCAAGGATACTGGGGACTCCCTCCGGATGCCGCTCGGCAGGCTCAGCGCTCGCATCCTGCCTTGCCGGGGGCTCTCCTGATCTCCGTGGAGCTCCTCATCGCTCAGCCCCGGTGGTTTTGCTCCCCTCCTTCCCCACACACACGCACCCCATCCCTTCTCTCTTCCCCTTCTCTTTTCGCTCCCGGTGGCCTTGTCGGGTGTGTTTTTTGCCTGTTGGAAAAGTCCCTGCTGCCCAGGATGGGGGTCGGTGGGTGCTTAGCCCTGCCCTGGAGGTGCCTAGTCGTCCTCTGTCTCAGGCTGCTCTTCCTTGTGCCCGCAGGAGTGCCCGTGCGCAGCGGAGATGCCACCTTCCCCAAGGCCATGGACAACGTGACAGTGCGGCAAGGGGAGAGCGCCACGCTCAGGTAGGAGCACCTGCATTGATGCCTTGGGGCGGGGGGTGTCTGGATAAGGCTCACGGGGGATGCTGTGTGCCGTGCGGGGCCCCTGGAGGGTGCTGGGACCTCCTGCAGACTTCGTGTGTGTCCCATTGTGCTGGGGGATGCTCTGCGTTAATGGTTTTGGGGCGAGCGATGCGCTGGTGCTGTGTGGTGATGGGGCACGGGCTGCAGCGTGGGGCTGGCAGCCTCCCGTCGGGGCTGAGGGTGCCAGACGAGGAGCTGACAAAGGGGTTTAGGTGGCAGACAGTGAGTTAGTGCCGCCTGACGCTCCCAAAGTTGTCTCTGGGTGCGTGTGGCTGTGTGGGAAGGGAGGGAAGGGGGGGGTCTGTGCTGCTTGCACCGATGCCAGCCTGCATTGTCAGTGGGTTTCCAGGGCTGCGATGCCTCCGAGGTGTCAGTGTTCTGCCTTGATCACTTTATAGTCTCTGCACGAATCTGTTAATATCAAATCAATCTTTTACTCCAGGGGTGCATCTTATGAATTCTGATGGATGCTTTTACCTTACGCTGTTTGCTGGGGGAGAAACGCAGGCAGCTTCTATGCAGATGGGCCACTTCTCTGCTGCACAATAGAGCTGAGCATCTCTTTCTTATTCCCTGAATGAGTTACAGGTGTAGTTGGTGCATTAGCCTGTGTCAGATAGCAGCTCTCTATAGGCGTCACAGAAGCGTGGCCAGATGAGCAGATAGCAGCCCAGCCTTTTCTCAAAGGGTGATGGGGACTCAGGCCACGTCTGGGGCTTTGAGTTGTGCTGTGTGTGCTTCAGGAGAACCTAAGCTGCTTAATCCATGTGGAAAAGTGACCCTGTGATTTGGGAATGGAGCACTGAGGGGTGTGAGCTTGGAGCGAGGAAGTCTGGAGAAGTTAATCTGCTGCTTTCAATGCATCAGGGAGCAGTGTGTAACCCCGCCATGAGCTCAGACCTGAAGGAGCAGGGCTGCAGCAGAGAGCAGCTCTTCCCAAAGCCAGGCACAGGGATGAGGTGCGTGCTGTGCTCTCTGTGAGTAAGGATGAGCCTGGAGCAGAGGATGCTCTGCTTGCCTGGATATGGAGGATGCACAGGGAGGGTTGGGTGAGCTTCTCCTGTTCGAGGGGAAATGTGTAGTGCAGAATGCGATAGTGAGAAACAGCCTCTACGAGTTCCGTGTGGAAGAGGTGTTGGTCTCCCAGCACGGCGCCTTCCACACTTTGGGATGTTGCCTGTGCCTGGCACATCCCTGTTCCTCACTCCAAGCCAGGGCCCTGCTTGTCATCACCCCATGTAACTGGGGGCCATGGCATTGCAGAGGGCACGTGTCCTCTTCATAACTGACTGCAATGATGATTAACCTGAGCTGGAGTGAACAAGGCAGGTTAAAGACGGGGACACAACCCCCTGAGAGATGCCTTTGGCTTTGGTGTTCTTTTCCTCGCATCTGAGCAAGGGGATGCTCATAGGGGGTTGAGCAGGATGGGTGCTGAGCCCCTTCCTGGGGCAGCTCCTGCAGCTCCAGCTGATCCTATTGCCAGCAGAGGGCTGACTTGGATCTCCTTTATGTATATTTTAAAGCTTCTGGCCTCTTTTCCGTGCTGTTTGCAAGAGGGGATGTTTGTGAAGCAGCCAGCTCTGGAGCACTGAGCTATTTTAGACTTCCCATAAGAAACTCTGCATCTCCTGATGTGACATATAGGAAGCCCTGCCCCCAAAGCACTTGGTTTCTACCCATTTCCCCCCTTGGCATCTGATTTTTCCATGCTCACCCCATCCCTTTTCCTCCTCAAGTTTGGCTTTTGCCTGCTGCAGTCGGGTTTCTGGCCTCCAGCTCCCATTTGCCCACAGTCTCTTCTTGCATTGCTCTTTCCCCATGGACCAGCTCCTCTCTCCCACTCTTATCCCTGCTCTGGGTGTGCAGCAGCCCAAAAGTGGAGTTCTCAAGGATGTGGCTGGTATTTATTATCAGGTTGAAATACCTCACAGAGAGCTGGGAATGGGAAACTGCCCAGGACAGGCTTCCCTGGTGGATGATGCTTGGGTAGGTGTCTAGTGTGGGGCCTTTAATAGGGTTTCCACCCAAGCAAATGATCTGTGCACCCATAGTAGGAGCAGATGTGGTGTCCTCTGCTGTCCTCATTGCAAAATGGCACTTATGGGTCTCAAGCAGAGGAGAAAAGCCCTGGTAACTCCAGTTTGTCGCACTTGTGGAATTAGCCACCATCCCGCAGGGATTGGATTTGCCAGGTCCCCTCCCACCCTGCTGATAGCTGGTTATGGGGTGGGCTGAGCTCTGTAAACCCCCTTGGATTCAGCAGGGCTGATGGAAGCTCTTTGCTTTCCAAGCTGAGCTCTTTAAGCACACACATGGCACTGCAGAAAGATGTGAGGGAGAGCAGAACCGCATGATGGAGGAGGAAACCTGGAGGCTTTTCAGGCTGTTTGTGGGTTTCCTGTATTGGATTTTGGGCACTTCCATTTCCACCTCTCCACCCTTTTTCAGAGGGAGGCTCAATGGAGTCCTTGTAGAAGCTAAGGCTACATTTTCTGGCAACTTTTAGGTCATCTTAGATCAGCAGCAAATGATTCCCCTGTTTTAAGCAGAGATTGTTGGTAATTCACTACTTCCTTTTGTAAGAACAAACAATTCCCATAATAGTCCTGCACCTTTCCTCTCCTGGGAACTTGAAGCAGTTTGCAAATTCTCTGTGTAGTATTAGAGAGAAAATTGAGCTGCCTCCTACCTGCCTCTGAAACACCAAACCTGCTGTGAAGAAGGGCAGATGTTCAGGTGGCAGCAGTACCACCAGTCTGGGACGTGGAACTGAGCAAGGAGCACACTGGAGGTTGAAGAAGGTCACTTTTTCATTTCCCTTCTGGGATTTGATGTGGAAACAAGGATTAAGTTTCTGCTTGTGGGAAGACTGCCTCCGAGTCTCAGCTTGCTGTGCACGATGCTTCTTGGATGCGTGCCCTGCAGCTCGCAGTGCCATAGGCATCCTTCCCCTGGGATGCTGCAGGGGCATCACTGGCAGGTCCCCAGCATGGTCACTAATTCCCAATGGGTCGATCCCAGCTATAAACCTTGGGTTATGTTTCCTTCCAACTGCTTTGCAGTGCTGGAAGCACCAGCACTGCTGTTGCCAGAGCTCAGGGCAATGCAGTCAATGGCTGAACCACGGGTACCACATCTTGATGCTGAAATGGGGGATGTGGAGTAAATGGGATCGTATTCCTTGCGCCGCCAGCAAGCCGACCTTTTATAACAGGCATCAGTACAGTTCATAAAGACATAAACCAACAGCTGCTCCAAATTTCAAGGCTTTATAGTTTTATCTGTGTTTAAGAAATATTGGTGCTTTATTTTTAAGGCAAACAGAGCGATGCAGTGGTTGGAGGGAGTAGCTGGGTGTTGGGATGTGCTGGGTTTGCTCCTTGGCTACCAGTGTGGGGACACAAGGACTTGAGAAGGCCTTTCTTGCTCTCTGCCTCAGTTTCCCCGTGTGTAAAATGGAGCCAACAGCACTGGTTTGATTAGCTGAAGGTTATGAGAAGAGATGAGCTTTCATAGGTGGTGCTAAGATTGTACAGCTAAGGCATTTATAACTAAGCTTTTATATAAGACAAATAAAACAGAGAGGCTTTTCCCCTGCATTTAAAGGCAGATTTTCAAGTCAAATCACCCTCTACCTTTATGTTCACTTCTGGCCTCCCCATTGCTCGTCCAAGGAGACCAGACAACAAGGGTGGCTTTGCTCATTTGCATCCAAGACTTTGCTCCTGGCTCTGTTCTGTCAATTAGTGACTATGAGAACAATTCCAATTAAAACTAAGAAGCTGGAATAAAGATGCCACTCTTCCATTTATTTTTGCAATTATGGTTTTAATTATTTCTGACAATTCTGCTCCTTTTTTGGGGAGGGGGGAGGAGGTGTAATAATCTACTGCGCTTTGATTTCCCAGCACACGATGAGGCCTGAGTAAACTAGAACCAGCAAAGGAGCAGGACCACAGGCTCTAGCCATCGGTTTGGGAAGCTGGGAAATGAGATTTCCCCCCCCCCTTCTTGCTCAGTCAAACCACCATCCCTCGAGTTTTCCTACCCGTTAAATAGGGGTTGTGACACTCACCCGTGCAACCAGCATAGAAGAGCTGCGGTAATGCAGCCCCATCTCTCCGCTGTTAAATCCTTGCTGGGAAGTGGGAAGAGAGTCGCTGCTTTTTGTGTGCAGATGCTAAAAGCATGGGGATTAGTAAAGAGCAGATTAGGAAGGACTTGCTCCATCACTGGCCTTTCCTCCTTCTCCTTCCCCCCAAAAGTTTTCTGGAGCAGCTAAATATATACCTGCTGTTTCCAAGGTAGAACTCGCTGCGTGGTGGAGCTGTAATTGGCGACTCAGGGAAATTACAGCCATGGATTCTGGCATTTGGATCCTCCTGGCTGGCATAATAATTTCTCCCTAGGTAGCTGGTATTTAACTTGTCTTATCTGCTCCTGATAGCTGTAATTACAATGCCCACTAATTTCACTGTAACGGTGCAGCGTTGGAAGGGTGGTTGGAGAGAAAAGGTTGAGGGGGTTGTGGAAAGGTTCCCTCCACCCCAGCCCAGTGCATGAAGGTGAATGGTGATGCTGAGACCATGCAGTTGGTGCCCATCCTCTGCAGGTCGTGGTCCCTTCCCACCTCGGTGGGGTTGGAGCATCCCTGTGTCACACTGTTGGCCTGGCTGGCATCAGGAGAGATGCTGGTGGATGTGAATGAGGAGAAGGCTCAGGGGAGACCTTAGAGCAGGTTCCAGGCTGCACGAAACCTGGAGAGGGGCTTTGGCCAAGGGATGGAAGGACAGGACAGGGGAATGGCTTTAACTGCCAGAGGGGAGACTGAGATGAGCTCTTAGGCAGAAGTTCTTCCCTGTGAGGGTGCTGAGGCG
>JANRGW010046032.1:0-11320 GCA_024733675.1 Psilopsiagon aymara | reverse complement strand
AGGGAAGTTGTGAATGCTCCATCGCTGGCGGTGTTCAAGGCCGGGCTGGACAGAGCCTTGGGTGACATGGTTTAGTGTGTAGTGTCCCTGCCCATGGCAGGGGTTTTGGAACTAGATGATCTTAAGGTCCTTTCCAACCCTAACTATTCTATGATTCTTTGATCCTCAGTGGAGACAGCTTGGTTCATCATTCAGGTACTGACATCGACTTCAAATTTTGACTGGCCTGCTCTCCACCTAAACCAGCAATGTTTTCTATGAAACCAACACCTTGTATTTTACTTTTGTAGATAGCTTGTGGTGTAGGTGCATTCATTACACTGTACTCATAGTACAATATGATTCTATCTTTTATGTCTGTAATTACTACCACTTTGTATAGCTAGAAGCTTAATTTAATGCCTGAATTACTTTTAATGAACTCTAAAATTCCTTACTTTCATATTTGACACATGCACTTACTAAAAATTCCACTATCAGAAGATTAACTTAATTACCTTATTTTCAAGTGAACTTTAATTCTTGGGCAATTCCTAGTGATCTGTGCACTCACATCTTTAATTAGTCTCCAGCACATTATACATTTCTGTGTTGAGAATGCACTACTTTAGTTGCCTTCTTTATGTACCTGGTAATTGCATATAATTTCGAAGCTTCCTGGAGTTACATGTGTGACAGGGATGACAGTTTCAGCTTTAGATATACTTCATTATATAACACAACCTGACTGAAACCCATCAGTAAAGCAGTGCAAGGATTTTATTAAGCTCCTATTTCCTGAGATCTGTAAAGAGTATAGTCAAGAAATAAATCTCATGCACACAGTTTCACCAAAAGTCTTTGGGATGCTGCGCAGTTTTCTCGTAAACTTATAAATTCCTTTAAAGCATTGGTCTTCAGTGCATGAGCGTGTGGCTGTTATATCACAGAATCACTCCAATAACTTAAATGTAAAATGGATTTGCCACAACCTCAGGGAGCAAATCCATGTCTAATACACAGCACTGATTACTCCCCACTCAGAGCTGAGTTTCAAAACCAACAAGGACACCAAGTGTCAAATAAAAGTCCTTGCCACACCTGCAAAACAACAGATGGTTATCTTCAATTACTACTACTACAGTGACAGCAACCCCAATAGGTATCCTTCAAACCTGCATAATAATGTCATTTAGTCATAAGAATTTTTTGAGCAGATAACAGAATAATTGGATTTGAAAGTCACTATCTTTCTGGCTAGAAAAAGGACTACTGTATCATTTTTGACTGGACACAAAATAATTTCAAGAAATTAATGCAAAACAGGTTAAAATACCTTTCAGCAATTAGAAGCATTAGATCATATTTAGTGCAGTAAAATACTTTCCATTCATGAGACTTGGATGTACCTTGCAGTTTCTGAAAGCAGATTTTCACACCAAAAGACTAAAATGGGTTGCAAAATGATCCAAGTCCTTTCATGGTTAGGACTAGTGGATACTGCATTTTTATTGCCTATACTATAGCAAGTTCCTGTTTCTTAAGGCCCTAGAAAGAAGTATAAGGCATTTCAACATTTATCACACTGTGATTAAGTAGGAAAGCACAAAAATAGCCTTTTTTTTTTTTTTTAACTAGAAGATTTTCTGAGGTATACAATTTTACAGTAGATATGAAAATGCTGAATAGCAATCAGTGCTTCTAACCTCATCAGTTAACTGTTGTAAGATCTGAGATGAGATGCGTTAGCCATTTTATGTGCATGCCTACATAACAACCTCTTCTCCCAAGAGAGCAAGCGTCACCATGCAGGCAGGAGTTTTCTGCACAAATTGTTCCATTGACTTTGGTAACACTGTTCAAATAGGTAAAGTTAAACACCGATTTTGAACTGAAGTTTCCTGATAACTACTACTAAGAGATATGATAATGTGCAATAGAAAGAGGAAATCAAATGTTATAAACCACTACAAAACCAAATGAGTTGGGCTTCTTTACATAGAGAATACCATCAATTCTGAATGAGGTCAAGAGGTAGAGCAAGTACTTCTCCCTTCAGAAAACTTGCACTAAACTTTTGAGTCTGTAATATGCAGAACACATTTATGACAACAGAATGGAAAAATCTCAGAAAAGCAACATTCTCAGCACATTTGTTTCCTTTTCTGTTTGGTGAACAGCATAATATGAGCACAGTGATAAAATGTGTCCTATGACAAATTCTGTTCAGCTATTCAAATCCCTTGCATACAGCATTCTTGATAAATTAAGGATCTAAAATTGTTTAACCAGTGTTAATGTGCAAGTTAATTGAAGGTCTTATATGAATCCATATACACTACTAAAGATTGATTAAAATAGCTGTATGAAAGGTACTCTAAGCCAATGCTGTTTTACGCTGTCGATTACTTTCTTGATGAGATTCCAGAGAGAAAAGAAAGAAATTAAGTTAAAGAGCAAAATGGCATTGAGAAGAAAAAATCCAGTGACATAGTTTAAGCAGAAATGTTATTCTTCGCGGCTCATACTGGCTCTTTCTCTGTATGTTGCTGAGTGTGTACATACATACACACAGATCATATATAGAGAAAAAGCCCTTGTGGCTCTTCTCTCACCCTTCACATTTGATTCCTCAGACACTACCAAAGCAAACAAAGAGGGATAATGCAACAGGACACCAACTGCTCTAACTTTCTGCTCTATTGATCTTTTGATACGTAGATTTTTAGGCTGTTGATATTCAGAGTTATTTAGTGCTACTAAGTCATCACATACAAAAAAATAGATGTGTTCCAGAAATGTGGGCATTTTCTAGGATTTGCGGGTTTTTTAAAAGTGTCCTGTTTCAGCAGGTGCCAAATATTTTTATTTTGTGGAAACTTTATAGTCAATAGGTGATGGAAACAGCGTAAAAAGGGGACAAAAAATTCACTGGCTGACTTTTTCAGTCTAATGTTAACAATCTAAGCAACAGGTTGCATAATTCATAATCACATACAATTTAATGTTTCTAACACTTTTTTTTTTTTTGGTAGTTCAAATAATGGCTTACATATTTGTAATTAAGCTGTTGCCTAACAACCCTGACTTAATGAAGTATTATTGGCCAACTTGCCTATACCGAGCTTTTTGCATTTAGGACAGTCTGCTTCCTTACCAGAAAAAAGTATCAAAATACATATATGTGTGTATGTACACATATAACACACACTCACACACGCTTTGCTCATGAGTTCTGAATAATAACTTTTGTGTGCTTTTATATGTAGAAACGTTGTAGAAATAAATGAAAAGTCATTGTCGAGACCTGTCCTTTTTATCTTTTTTTTTTTTAAACAGAGATAAATTTCAAGTATATTCACAGCTGATTCAGAGCATCTTTTCTACAGTTCTTTACTTCACAGCCTTCTGAAAAAGAAAATCAGTGTGGGACCTTAAAATACACACAGGATTAGGCTAAAAAGCAAAAGTCACAAAACTATGTATCCCAAATTATATCTTTCAGGATCTTATTAGCTTAACGGAGAACATTTAAACAAGTAGTATTCATGGAAAAGCTGATTTATTTGCAGGTGTACAGTTATCATGAAAACGCTTCCCTCACTTTTAATGTAATATGGTAATTATGTTTGAATCTTTAACTAGATTCCACAAATCCTTTTTATTTATGCAGCCCATGAAATTTTAAATGAGATTTTTTTTTTTTGTTGTTAACTACTTTCTGCAAGGCTTATTAATATTCAAATTTAAGTTCAGGAAATGCATAAACACACTGACTCAGAATTATGTATTTTGATTGATATGACTTTGCCAAACATTTCTTGGAAGATACATAACAATTTTTAAATCTCTAAACACCACAAAATGCTATTTGATAAATTCTTACAGGAGCACATGAGAGATGGTTTTCCAGCCCACTGAATACAAATTAATTGAGAAAGGAAGCCCTCGTTGTTCCATACATTGCACTAATTTTTTGCAAAGTTTGTACCTTAAATTCCAGAAATGCTACAATGCTACTTGCTAAAACCCCAGATTCTTTACCTTTTTACATGCTGATTACTACATTGACTATAGATATTTCTAATGATTATTCATATGATTTATCTATGTCAATAACTGCTTTGAGTTATCAGGCAATGTTTACAAACAAGCAACTTTCTTCGCCTTTTCAATGGATTTCAAACCACAGCAGCAGTGATTGTCTGCTAATTCGTATATATAAATAAAAGAATTTGAGTTAGACAAGTTGATAGGTTATAGCTACAGTTACTGTCAAAGTGATAGGTAACACCTAACTATTTAGAATAGTTATGCTTCTATCTAGAAAGTTAGACTTGTTTTCTTCATCGTGCTGAAGAAAGGTGCTCAGCCTTCAGAATGAACTTTTCCCCTTGTAAATAGATCCATTGTAGGTAAGCCCTACTGATGCAAACTGCGTTTACCTCTCCAAGACCACACTACTGTTTCATATACTCTGACAAATATTTTTGTGAAACCAATTAACAGAAAAAGAAAAAAAATGAAAAAAAAAAGTTTTTTCCAGTTGTAGGGAATAATATATTTCACCAGCAATCTGACTGAATCTTGTCCTGACTTTATTTTGCTCCAACAGATTTATGTAAACCAAATATCATGGTTACTTTTGTTTATGGCCAATTCAAAACTGCTTCCTTACTTTACAAAATAATTAAAAGGGGTATTTTTTTTTAAAAAAACTTGAATGCTTCAAACAGATTTTTAAAGTAAAAAGTTCACATTTTGTTCTGATTGTAATCAACTACCTTACCTTTTGTCTCATCAAAAATTGATTAGAGAATAAAAATTTCACTATTTCCCATTAAATTTAAAATCACCTTTCCTGAGAAAAATTATATTTTTCACTAATGGGAAAAAAAATTTGCTTTTTATATTTTGATAAACAATCAGTTTTCTTTAAATACACAACTGAAAGTACTTGATTGCCCTTTGAATAGTTTTCTGTCTGCAACTATTTCAATTAACTACTTTTTTGAAGTATACCTGATATTTTCTTAACTCAGTGACTGACAGATGTCATGGTTTAAGCCCACCCAGCAACCCAGAACCATGCAGCTGCTTGCTCACTTCCCCCCCTTCTTCCCCTGTGCCCAGAGGGATGGGGAAGAGAATCGAAAGAATGTAACTCCCGTGGATTGAGACAAGAGCAGTCCAGTGACTAAGGTCGACCTGAGCAGTGATCTAGCCCTTTCGGGTAACTACCCCCAGTTTATATAGTCAGAATGACATGCTGTAGTATGGAATACCTCTTTGGTCAGTTTGGGTCAGGTGTCCTGTCCCTGCTTCCTCCCGGCTTCCCTTCTTCCCTGGCAGAGCATGAGGCTCAGAAAGTCCTTGGTCAGAGTAAATAACACTACAAGTAATCAAAGTAAACTGCTTCTTGTGCCCCTCCTCACTGGCAAAACATGAGACTGAAAACTTCTTGACTTAGTGTGAGCAGAAAGGAACAGCTAAAACATCAGTGTGTTATCAGCATTATTGACACATTAATCCAAAACACAGCACTGCACCAGCAACTAGGAATACAATTGATTCTACCACAGCCAAAACCAAGACCTTGGAGCCTGTTCAAGTGCTTGACAACCTTTTCAGTTAAGAAATTTTTCTTTGTATTCAATCTAAACCTCTCCTGGTGCATGAGGCCAGGAGCTATGTCTCTTACCAAATGGAATACTGCTTAGACAGAAACCACCACAGCAAGACATACTCAGATTAATTCATCTTGGAAAATGAACACGTAATTTTAAAAGCCAAACAAGTGACCAATAAAATATCCATTGTGTCTGTGAATCTAAACAAGTCTTTTAAGATATACTTGGGGAGGAGATAGGGAAAGGATATTCCTTTTAAATGGGGTGAAACGTAATAGTTTGTGACATACAGAAGATTAGGTGGGATGATCAAAGAGGAGAGTTTGGACTTCATCACTATTAATCTGAAAGTCCTCACCACTAAGTGAGGTCAGGAGGAGTTAAGAAATCACGTGGAAGGCAGCATTTAGCCACTTTCTTCTAAGTTAAAAATAATCTCTTAAGTATAGCCATGGACAAGGTGCCATGAGCAAAGAAAAAATCTGAAAGACAATAAGAACAACAAACAGGTTTTGAGCATTTAATTGTAGAAAATAGGTTGAAAATTCCTCTCCTAGCAGTAAGAGTCAAGAAATGAGAAATTAGCATGATTCATATCTTCTTCATGTTCTAGGAGAATTTGTATATACCTTTCACCTTGGTGACATATGTAGCTAGTCCCAATTAGAGTCAAGAAAATAAAATGTTGAAAAATATTTTTAAACAAACAAAACTCTAGTCATGTGCCTTTTGAAGCTACTATTTTGAAATGCAAGGAGCCATATTACATTTTTGAAGCTACTATTTCACTTTAAAGACAACTGCATAACTCAAATGATGGCTTCCATGTTTTTTGTGCAATAGGTTCTTCCCTCTGCCTTCATCAGAACCCAACCCATGCCATGATTAGTCATGACCTACTTTTTATACTCTCTACATCAACTTTATTTCTCATGCCTAATGTAGAAGACTACTCACAAACTTTTCCAAATCTGACCTCTTGTTTTTTCCCCAAAGGAAATTCAGTTTTCTAAGTTATGCAGGAACCTTCTGATGGGAAGACAGAACTGCATCTTGTGTTTGCAGAACTATCTAAACAGGCCAAAGGAACAGATGAGCTTTGTAACAAGGGGGGCTCCCACACATGAAGGACTTCATGCCAGGTTACATCACTTGAGGTACCAGCTGATGGCAAACTTCCTGCCTCTCTGAGCTGACTAGGTGTATCAAATAACCCCATCTTTCCAAAGGATTTGCAGGACAAAGAAGGATTTGAAAATGTGAAATTTTAGTGCCTCTGACAGAGGAGATAAACACATTACAAAAACACAATGTAACTGCACTACAGAAGGGAGGACTAATTTAAAAAGCACATAAGCCCTTAGGAAGCAAGGAAAAGCCATTAAGCCCAGCAGAGTTCAATTTTTTTCTATTCTACACTATGAGTATCTCTATTTTCTGAATGACCCCACTGGCCTTGTGTGTGATCTTGATGGCTAGAAAGTAGCACATTTGTAACTTTTAAAATATTATCTCCATAAATGCTTCATTATCCTATTATCGGCATGAGGCTGGAAACACTAATTTGAAAAGACATTACCTGTAACACTTAAGATGTCATATAATTTAACTGAGCTTTCCTAAACTGACAACATTTTGAAGCCTAACACACACTTTCTTTCTTTTTAAAATCAGGGATTGGTGTAATTACCACACTTTCGATTTTTCAAGTACAACAAGATACTTTTGTAATATGCTGATGTATTGAGTGAACTATTACCAGAGGCAGCTAATCCCACAATTAAATCTATGTTCTTCCCTTTCAATTGCATGTTTTAGAGTTATACTTGCTTTGATCAAGTAGATCTGCTTTTCTGAGCTGTCAAATTTCCCATCCTTTGCTTTGTACTAAATTTGCTTTCATTTTTTTATATTAGTTTTCCAATAAACGGGCTAAAGTAATAACAGAATTACAATAACTTCTCATAGTTAACAGAATGCTTACAATATTTAGAATAAGATATCTGTTCTTTACATAACCGAGTGTAGAAACAACTTCTATTTTTAATACTATCTTATGTGACATATAATTTCTTTTCCTTGAAAATGTAGACTCCAGTACTGAAAAAAAATACTGACATGATTCACTTACACATTATTATTAACAGTAGCTAGAAAGGATGCAATTAAAGTGTGGAATCTTCAGAAATATTTTGATAAGACTGTTTTTGCTAAAATCACAAGTTCCGTAGTTTTAACAAGTTGACAACAGTGATGAAGCCAGAAGGCAAAAATCAGTATTTACATAACATTGTTCTTGACCTACAAAACTGCTTTATCACTTGAATACCTCTACTGAATGGGTAAAATGCCCTTTTCTGATTACCTGTACAGGTGTACATATTGAAATATAGATTAGTACTGACAAATGCTTAAAAATATATATAATGTTTTATTTATAAAAATGCCAGCTCAGTGTAAACATAAATGCATGCATATAAATGCACACATATTACGTAAAAAATATGTGACATATATGTTATATATACATGTATATATATCTAAGAACGTACCATTAGTTATTCACTGCAAAAGAAGCGATTCTCTTGGCTTTTGATTTCAGTGCCTGCTTGTGGCTAGATTGTAGCAACAGTGGTGTTGAAGGAGGACACAGGTGCATTTGTGAGAAAACTCATTAACTTCAATTGCTCTCCAAATTTCACAACACAGCTCTAGATGGCAACCTAATTAATGCAAAAAAATATAATTTTATAGATTAAATCTAGAGAGCCAAAAAAAGGAAAAGTTATCCAGGGTGAAACTCCTACAGTCATGATGTTTTCCATTATCACTTTATTTTCTTACACTGGGCTCCTGTCCTTATTTGACTGATCTCTTGATAGACAAGTAATTTTTCCACATTGAACAACATCGCATGTTACAAATGAAAGTAAAACAACTTTTTTTTTGCAGTTAAGAATAAAATGCTATCTTTGGCTGGCTTGTGTTTTCTCTGTGATTTAGGTGAATGTAAGCAATCAATGCAACCATGTAAAACTTATTTAAAATTAACCAGCTTTCATTGACTCGGGTGTAAATACTGTACTTTTGCAAACCTCTTCATACCCTACAACTGCTTAGGAAAACATAAGCTGTTGGGATATGTATTTAGTTTTATACAGGACAACAGCTGTGAGCACCCAAGATTACACATTTATCACACCATGGCCACTTGTAATTTCACCAAGATGATTGAACGTAAATCTTCATCTACAAATGCCGACGTCAACCACATGAAATAAAGGGAATTTCCCAGAGAAAACTTGGCAACTGTTACCAAATCAAGTAGTTTCAGTTCCATGCAAGAAAAGGAATAAATGTTCATAGAGCAGCTGCCACAGAAATCCTGATCTATGCTGCCTCTTCCACAGTTGTGTGACTACACATAAACCTGCACTGGGCAATTAAGGCTGTCTAACAAGGATATAAAGATGGAACATTTTAGATTAAAATTACTACAAATTCCTTCCTTTCCCAATTTAATGTTTGCCCTGCCCTTAATTCTGCACAAAGTAACAGCAGAGGCTCCTGGGAAGTGGAACAAGACAATACTGCTCAGTCCTGATGCAGCAGCTGTGAGCAGGCAATAGCACAACCCTTCCAAGTAAGGGCGTATGTAAAAGTGGCTTTGGAATTTTTCTGTCATGTTTTGCTATTCCTTTATGCTGTCAGGGTGACTTAAAGGTTGTGCAATATTACACAACTATAGGGCAGACCTTTGGAGACATGCAGTGTAACTGATGAGGCCATAGAGAGTGACAGGAAAATTTATTTGCACCAACAAGAGAAAAATTAAATCTTATCTCTTCCCTAGGCAGGCAAATGGGCTCCCGTTCCTATAATGTACAAGATACAGGTATCCTGATGATATTCTGGATTTTTACACATCTTAATAAGCAAATGGAAGTTTCGAAAACAATAAAAATTATAGTACTACTACAAATTTAAAGGACACTTTTAACTCCAGTTAAGGAATAGTATCACTAGGTCCTCAAGGGCTGACCCTCAAGTCACTGCTTATAAATAAACCAAGGCCTGATTATATTATTTCCACCAAGTCTGCATATCTCTCTACCTCAGCAGAATTTAGCAGAAATCCATCAATTAGTTCTTTGATATTTTTTCAAACACTGTTTCCATCATTTATCTCCAGCAGGACTACAAACAGCAGCAGTCTGAAAACATGTTTAATCAAAGCAATCTTCTGCCTTAACTAACATTTACAAGCAATGTATTAAATACTTTGAAACACATGTAAATGCCTGGTCCCAAAAGTGACAAACAGGTTTTGGGATTTGTTTCTTCTTTTAGTTCCTCTCCTCTGGATTTGTACCATTAAAGAAAACCAGAAAAGTACACAGAAAAAAAAAAAAAAACCAACACCCACACCAAAGCCACACCACCAAAACCAAACAACAAAACTGCTTTTAAATCACAGGGAAACCGGCTTAAATGAGCTAACAGATTTCTTCCTGAGACTCTAATACTCTCCCAGATTCTCTGTTTTAATTTCAGCCAAGGAACTTCAGGAAGGTATGAAAAGGAGATCAGACTGACATGCTTCAACAAATCCTTCAAGCGTTTTCACAATACCTGAAAGACTGCTACCACAAAGAAAGAAGCTAGTGAAACTCAGGACACTTTACAAACTGCCGGCTGATGCCATTCAAAAATGTGTTGCTGCGTACCACAAAGATATTTTGCTCCATTTACAGCTTTGTCCCACACTGCTTCTTCATATAGCTAATATTTTGTGTGGTACTTCTGAGTTAGAATTTTTAACTTGTGAAAATAATTGCAACGATCGGTCAATGCTTGGCTATTTAAGAAGGCAGAAAAATACTCAATGAGCACCAAAAGACTATAGTAACCATTGGGAAAACCTTATTAGGAAAGCACAGTTCTTCCACATAGGTGATTATTAGATCCCTGGCTTTAGAACCAGAAAAAATAATATATAAAAGAGATTAAACAGTTTAAATGTTCATACAGTAAATCAGTATCCAAACCAGAGAAAATATCCAGGAGGGCAGATATCCTAATCTTTAAACTATTGTTAGATCACTCCCACCAAATGTTGGTAATTTAAGCAGTAGCTTAAAACAGTAAAAATTAAAACAGGAAGAGGAACATGAAAAATTCATGCTCAGCTGCACACCAAATTCATGTGTACTCCATTACTTCAAAAGGAAGGTCGAGCACATCACTATGGCAAATAAAAATTCATATTATAGTCACAGCATTGCACGCCTTTTTTATTCCTGATTGCTAACAAAGTACATTAAAAATGGGACAGAAAAAATATGTTTAACTTGAAATGTTCTTTACACAAACATCTCATGGGATTTTAATGCTCTGAACTCAGAACAGACACGATATATTTCCTATTTATCAAACTTTAGTCCCCAAATGGAATCAAACTTCCCCAAAAGAAGACCTCAAAACATAACCTTTGCATGAGGAGCAGGTGAGTACAGGCTTCATAAACATACATGTCCACATAAGAACAAGTCCAGGGGAGGGCCACGAGGATGATCATGGGACTGGAGCACCTCCCATATGATGATAGGATGAGAAAGTTGGGTCTGTTCAGTCTGGAGAAGAGAAGGCTGCGTGGAGACCTCATAGCAGCCTTCCAATATCTGAAGGGGGCCTATAAGGATGCTGGGAAG
>JANRGW010046031.1:0-21064 GCA_024733675.1 Psilopsiagon aymara | reverse complement strand
AACCAGAAGGGCGAAGCCCCCCCCCCCCCCACACACACACTGGTCCTTTAGACAATGAATTAATAACTCATCTTCCCTTTCTGCTTAACACTGATCCTGCTGATCTCCTTGGGAAGGGCATTAGATAGGACTGCAGTGTTTCTAAAAGCACAAAAGGGGATGGAGAAACAGAAATACAAGTGCTAGGAGGGATATACTCTGTATGTCTGTTTAGTCACTGTTCCAAACTAGGTCCAATGCAAGAAATGATGTTCTACATATTTGTTCCTGCCTCAACCCCACCTCCACCATTTGCCTTCCCACACCTCTGCCTGTCCATCTCCATTTCCCACTGGGTCTTGCTCCTTCAGAGCAACCTCATCCTTCCCTACCCCTGCTGCAAAGGTTCTTCTCCTACCTTCCTGCTGATGCAACTGTCAAAAGTTCTGGCAACTATTCCTTGGGAAGTCACAACAGCCAATGGGTGGGGAAAGCCCACCTGACACCAACGGTCCCTCAGAAAACAAGTGCTGGATTTCAGGGACTTGAAGACATTATACAATTACAACAAAAAAATGAATTCAGAGGGAATGTAATTGCAAGAAATAAGAATACATTTTGTTAAAAGAAGAAATTTTAGCCATGTGTTTCATCCAGTTCCTGTCATAGTTTGGTTTGAACTACAGCTGTCCCTGGATCCCCTCTGCCCCCTCACGCTCAATGGGATTTGGGATGGTTAGCAGCAACCACCTCTTCCTACAGAGCAATCAACCCAATCAAAACTATTCTTTGAACACATTTCCCTTTTCCCATTTCTCCTCATACTAATTGCCTGCATGCTAACCTAGTAACACACAGTTTGCCTGCATGTATCTTTTTTTCCAAATTCACAGTTTCATCAATAATATATTTTGCATTAAATTTCCCAGACATTATAATTGCCTCTGAAATAAATAAACCACAAAGCCTTACTGAGACAAAAACTATTATTGGGGCATCTGCATTTAAGCTTACAGTTGAATTTGATGTGATATAAAATTATTGTAAATGGTGCTTAACTTGAAAATGCTGACAGCAAAGCTGCAGTAAGAGGCCCTAGCAGTTCTTACGAAAGTTAATTTTATATGACTCATTTATGCCTTGGAAATTTTTACATTGCCAGTCCTTTGGTTTGGGCACATTTCACTGGGTTTTTTTATTTTTATTTTTTTTTAATCTCTATTTTCTTGTTAATTACAGTCGCACTGGAATTAGTGTTATAAAATTAAGTCATTTTAACTTTAAAAATTTAAAAGCTGTAAACTTGCAAGCTGCTACACTCCAAGAAATTGAGCTAATGGGAGTCGACTATACTTGAAAAGGTGCAAGCCAACACTGAAAGATACTATGTGATTTCAACCTATGTATTTAAAAAAAAAAAAAAAAAGAAAAAAAAAGAAAGGTTACTTTATGGATGAGTTACAAATAAGAATCTCAACTCATTGTGAACACAGACTCCATTCTTGGTTTTTAACAACCACTGCCAAAATATAGCAACAAAAATATTAATACATACTGCTGGGAAGATAAAATAAAATTAAAATAAAATAAAATGTCAAGTCAAAAAAACTGATGATCCCAGAACAACTGGGATGTAAGATCATCTACCTTTAGTGTAAGCCAAAGAAGATAAGAGATGGAGAACAGTTAGCCCTGCAATTTCAGTCTATTCCCTGACAGAATCAGCCCACTGACAAAAGGACACAGCATGCAGCAGACCTGAAAGCATCACACATCCTCAGGACCTAAGAACGAGTTTCAGTAAAATACAGATTGCAGACAATAAGCCTAGTAAGTCACACTCACATATCTTTCAAAAGGAAAACAGCTCATAAGCAACTTAGACACTTAAGGGCATGTCACCTCCAAGCAGAAAAAACTCAGATCTATGAATGACTATACATGAAAAGAGGCAATTTAAAGAGACAATTTTTCAAAACTATTTTTAAAAATAACAGACCTACAGACAAAGCTTTCCTCTGTAAATACCGCATGTGTGACTGACCTGAGCCCAATTTCTCTTCCCACAGAAGAGCTAAGCATCCAGCTGGTGATGGCAAGTACTCACAAAAACTTGTTTCTATGACTTCTGTTGAAGAGACCAGAACGGAGGGTGGTGAGGCAGAGATCAGATGACCCAGGCTCACCTTCAGAGCTTAGGATCAATTTGACAACTTTACCTGGTTCCAGAACACAAATCTGACTAAGATTTCACATGGAAATCAGAGATACAGATGATATACAAAGACCTAATGTCTCATGACAAGTAATTTTTTGGATAAACAGCAACTTCTAATGATATATATAAAATGCTGATACACACAAATTAAATGTTAAGGTTGTTACCATCCAGCAGTCTTCTAACTTGCTGTAGAAATATAGGTCAGTACTTATGAAGAAAAAAAATAAATCCTTATTTCAGAGTGCAATTTCTGGATTATTTTTTTTTTTTTCCTTCATTTCTTGGTTAGTGGGGTTTTACTGAGTTTCATCAATTTCAACAATAACATGAAGCCTTTAAAAATAATACATTATAGATCTGAAGATGGCAATAGTTACTATTTAGCTTTATTGGAATTTTACTATATTTTGATAGATGGCAGCTTTAATGATTCTGTGCATGGTTTATAGCAGAAAACAAGAATAAGGCAGTAACATAATTTTTTGCTTCTTTCAATGATCTGTATCCAAAGAATTCAGAAAACAAGCAAGTGTACTTCATAACCACACCAGATTTATTTTCAGGGTGAACTCTCAAATGTTAAAGCTCAAGTACACAGAGTGATGTTGCCATGACAACTACTACTGCAGCCCAAGATGGGAACATGTTTATGAAAGCACATTTATACACCCGTGTACGCATGCTGAGGCACACCAATGCTTCAGACCCTGTCAGAAGTCAATCAAGCTATTCATGCATTAGCAATCCGGATTCTGCTCCTGGCAAGGCAAAGGGGGACATTTGCTGAAGCCATTAAGCTGCAGCAACCCCACGTATAACCATAGAATAGTGTCAGTTGGAATAGACCTTTAAGATCATCAAGCCCAACCATTAATTCAGCACTGCCAAGCCCACCACTAAACCATGTCCCTAAGTGCCACATCTACACATCTTTTAAATCCCTCCAGGGATGGTGACCCCACCACTTTTCTGGGCAGCCTGGTCCAATGTTTTACCACCCTTTCTGGGAAAGAATTTTTTCCTAATATCCAATCTAAATCTCCCCTGGCACAACTTGAAACCATTTCCTTTTGTCCTATTTCTTTTTACTTGGGAGAATAGACTGACTTCCACCTCACTACAGCCTCCTTTTCAGGCAGTTGTAGAAAATGAAGAGGTCTCTTCCGAACCTCCTTTTCTCCAGGCTAAACAACCCCGGTTTCCTTAGCTGCTCCTCATAAGATTTGTTTATTCCTGGTTTCTAGGACCTAAAAGAAGGAAACCTTAATTTGCCGTAAGATGTAATATTAGAAGATTTAGTGTTCCTATAGCTATAGGCAAAGAGTGGAGTGGTAATAAGTTTGGTGTCTGTTAACCTTTTTTTTTTTTCCTAATCTCCACTGAAGTAAGTGTCAAGTTTGAGAAATGCCAGAGTTTGGTCATTTGTGTCTGCCTGGAGGTATAATTTTGCATGGTGCATAATTCCTGTGAATTTATCACGTTATTTGACACATACTCAACATACTGTGATATTCAGCATCCTGAATCCACCAATGTTTACATGCTGAAATAAGTTTATGATTTCTTTTTAGAAGAAAATCCAAGATGCGTTTACTTTAGGTTACCAGAGGAACCCTCACTTGATTTCTGGGGATAAAACTTAGCAAGGAAGCATTCCTTCTTTCTGCTGCTTTGTCTACACAGGTATCTATTAAGCAGTTCCCAAAATCTTGACACAGCCTTTCCACATCAGCCAGCATCGAATTCAGTGTAGAAACATCTTAAATTGAAAACTTATTTGTTCCTTTAGTTATCACTCACTCTGCAATTGCACTTAAGATCTGTGCTAAAGTAAATCTCTATCTAAAGCTCCGTATACTAGTAATATATATGCCTTCATTAGCTTTCCAAAATAATTTTATACCTTGATGTTAGTCCTTTGAAAATTAAATCACAAAAAGCAGCTAGATATGACACTGTTTTCAGCCAGTTGTGACCACAGCCTTGGGAGAAGAAGCACAGGTGCTTAATCTATGGTTTTATCTTCAGCCTCTATTTGATGGAGTCCTAATCTCACTTACAGACATGTCTCAGCCCTGCTGAGATGCATGAAGATGGGGCTATTACATTAAATAAACCAGAAAGGTCCATTATCCTGAAGACCACCTCAATTCTCAATTGTCTACCTTAGCCTGTAGTTGCTTTTGACACCTATAACTTGATAGCTACATACAATTTATAATAGAATACTATTAGGCTGAACTCTGAGTAGTTCTTAATACTGCTAGTCTGTACTAATTTCTTAAGCAATAATTCCTCAAAAAGTAAACATAATACTTCTTGATCTTGAGCAGCCTTAAAGAGCAGCATGATATATCACAATCTAAATAAACAGATTAGCTGCTTTAGAGGAAAACATTTTTATAAACATTCTTGTTTTTTTAGACTAGGCCAGGGTTTGTGCATAACTTTCAGAGCTTAAATTGTTAGTGCTATAGTACTTTTTGATTTAGAGACATTAGCAATTGAAGATAAGAGAAGACTGCACTACAACAAGAACAAAGAGGACATATTCAAGAAACATATAGCTTAGTATACTATATACTTTAACTCAGTATACTAGTATACTGAGTTAAGGTAGGCTATAAACTATATTACTGATGCTTAGAGGTATTGCAGCACATCCCATCTTAAGCAAGAATTGCCCATGAACAGAAGGACTGATGGTTTGTGCTAATTTAGCTTTATACCATCAGCTAAATGGGTATTGATGATCTTGTGAGATGTTGGATACTCACATTCAGGTACACATTCTTGTACAAGACAGCTAGTGATTTTCAGGAACTTATCAACAAAGTAATAATCAGAAAATTACAATCTGCTGAGACCAAGCCCCTTAAATAGCAAGTACCACAGAACAGCAGCTGTGGATGACTAGTCATGGAGCATACTTTGCATATGAGCTAATATGTTTTATTACTTCTTCTCTCCAATCACCTTTAAAAAGCAGCGTTAATCCAAAAACACTCCAAGCAGAAGCTCAGCAAGAAGACTTAGCCCTCTCTTCCCTGCTTTTAGCTATGAAACTGAACAGTATTCATGTCACAGTAGAATCTGTTCCAGCTTCTTAAAAAGATGGGATGGTCCAGTGGAAGGTATCCTTGTCCATGCCAGGAGAGCAGGAACTAGAATATCTTTAAGATCCCTTCCAACCCAAACCATTTTATCGTTCTGTGATACATCTATTACACTAATCCTCTTAATTCTGAAAAGTTACACTGAAAAGTTGACAATTTACAGGATCACAGAAGTGTTTGCTGGCAAGGACCCAGAGGTCACCTGCTCCAACCTCCCACTCAAAGCAGAAATGCTGCCAGGAACAGATCGAGTTGCCTCATCCATAAACTGGGCTCATCAAGCATTCAATCAAAGCTGAAGGGTTCAATATGAACACAAGTGTATGCCATTTCGCACACACATCCCCCTTTTTTTAACTGCTGCTAATACATCTGTTTCTTAGTAAAAATAACATCAGTATGAAAAAAAAAAAAAACAACAACCCCACAAACCTGTAATATAATCAGTCATTAAAACTCATACAGATATTTCTACTTAAGATAAAATACCAAAACAGAGAAAACAGAAAGAAATGGAAAAATAAATTAAAGTCTTAACACACAGGCATAGCAGCCATGGCATGAAAAATTCATTTCCATTAATGAGACGTGGTAGTCCCCAGGCCAGCGCCCTTTGTAGGTGAACCATGTTAATCAGATTGTACGAGCATTTGCTGGAAACTCCTGGGATAGCAAGCAACTATAACTATATAGCAAGCATAGCAGATTAGCAGCTTGCTAAAAACTGCTTGACTTGTAACCCTTGAAGCACAAGAATGATGCAGATTTCCTGAATCACTGATAAATAAAGCATTTCATTTACATAGCTGATATTTATTGCAGTCTTTAATGCAAATTGCATATCACCAGAATGTGTACAAAATATCATTCTCAGTGTCAACTTTACCTAAGCACAGAGTAAACACACAAATAATGGCTGTGTCTATTCAGACTCGGTCACATGTACTTCCTAAACAATGCCTTTCTGTTGCTACCCCACATCTCCAAAGAACCTTTCAGTAACTTCAGCTGAGTTGAAGTGAGATTAGAAGCATTCTCACCCGAACCCATGAAAATCTGCAAATTCCTATATAAGTATTTTCAATACTGTATGAATATTTTTGATTGGAATGCAACTTATACACTCCCATTGTGTTCCTTCTTTTGTACCAGAATACTTAGGTGTCTCCTTGAAAGAATAACTAAAGACTTCATACAATAAACAAATGCATCACTATTCACATACTGTTTCTGTCTTCCTGCAGGCCTCTGGGAAACTGCAAAGATTACTGTAGCAACTATCAGTATGTCCCTGATCTCTCCTACCTTTCTTTCCCTTTCAAATCATCAAACTAACAAAGATTATAGAAATAGGGATACAGATCCTCAGGTCTACGCAGATTTTGTTTGGCTTCAAAAACTGAAACCTGTTTTTTCCAAAACTTCCCCAGAATCTTTCCACACTCAAAACCAAACATCCTCTTCTTTTTTTTCTTTTTTTACATGCTAATTATTCCTCTCAAAAATAAACATTTTCTCACTGAAAATGTGCATTTTTATTAAATTTAGGTTTTTACTGGGAATATTGTCCTCACAAAACTTCATCAGCTTTATTTATACCTGACCTAATTCCAAGCTCAGGGAAAAAAAAAAAAAAAAAAAAGGGTCAAAAGATGCCCATGAGATTCCACAGGAAGAGGAACAGGCCATGTAATTTAAAAAAGCAGAAGTGTTTTCTTCATCTGTACTGCTTTTTACAGAGAAACATCTTCCACTAAGCTGCATAGTGCAATTTTTTTTCATGATTTACAGCACGGAAACAGAGGCAAATAAGTCTCTAGTGAAAAGACACCCAAGCTCATAAAAGATTTAGAGTAACTAAATTTATAATTAAGATGAATCAAGAAACTGAATTAGGAAACAGTTTAACAGAAATCCAAGACTAAAAATCTGAATGCAATTTTTTATTTCCAAGAGCAAATAGATATTTCCCTGCATTTTAGATACTCATGCATACCTGTAATTTCTGTATGTATTAAAGGTATATAGAAATAGAGTGAACTACTTTAAGTACATCTCATAGCTTTCATAACTTATTTATGAACAGGGGCATTATTAAAAATAAATGATATTCAATGGCACTTAAAAGTAATGCTGGTTTGAGACAAAATGTCAGGCAAATGGCATGAAAATGTAAAACTCAGTAAGTCATAAAACACTACTTTATTACAGAATATTTACACTGCCAAAACACAGCCTGAAACAACTAGGTTTAATACAGTAACACAAGCAAAATTATTACAATTGCATTGCATTTAATGATTTAATGTGCAATCACTACACTACTTAAATAATCTATTTTTCTTTCTCTTTTGAAAAAGATCAAGCTGTGACTCTTCTTTCTACTGATACAAAACCTTTAGCTGAACCACTGTATATTTCAAAGGTATGGTCAGAACACACATGATCAAAAGTAATCAGTTTTGTTACCTATTTTCATAACTTTGCCAAAAAGTCCCAAATGCAACCATTAGAAAGTTATGCCCAAAACCTACCACACTTAACATAAAGAGAACAAGCCCAAAATGACCATCATGTCACATCTCTATTTAAGTAACATGTAAAAGCTCCATAGATCTGTTTGGAGCTGCAATTTTTTCTTACTTTTAGATAATCGAAATAACTGAGCTTACAGTTAAAAGCAATTAAGTACTGTGTGTCGTTACAAAACCATTCTAGATTTTCATCTTCCACTGCTAAACTTAGTCCAAAATAATTACAGTGAATACAATTATCTAACACAGTTACCAGCTGTGACATGAAAGTAAATATTTTAATTATTGCCATTGTAAATTGGGAGCCACAAAGACCAGTACTTGGGCCACATATGGAATTTATTGTTATGGATTAATGTCAAAACAGGTGGATGCAATACTTCAAAAGACAGTTGGTTACGTGTCCATGAACTTTGCTACATGGTGCAAACTACTGCAAATAGCTCGAGAACTGAACTTTATATCTAGGCTGGTTGTTAAACTGCTAGGTGATCTCAAAAACAGAAGCAGCACCATTCTAAAGTACTTTCATGTATCATTGAAGTAGTTATGACTGAAGTAAAGAGATAACTTTCTCATTAGAGGTGTAGATTATCAAAACCTCATCTCACTTTTACTGACTGTATTGGGAACTTTGTATGCGAGGAAAGGTGAATACTTCGGGCACTTTTATTTGAGTAGATACCTATGAGCACGCACATCTAGCATTAGGCATAAAAGTTAAAATGCATATGTCCTGCAGAGCAATCTCTCAGTAAAGAGCAAAGGAGGACTGCAATCTAACTAAATTAATGAGTATCAGAAAAATAAATATGTAGGGTATAAAATAGAGAGGGTATTACCTTCAAAGTTTTTGAATAGAGCACTGAAAAAAAGCTACTGAAATGCCTTTGAAGATAGTCTGAATCTGTTTTACCAAGGTCAAACTGACTTCAAAATGAGTAAGAAATTGGAAAAGTTACATAACATCTTATAGCCCTATCACAGCTTAGACTTCATAGAGGTGAATGAAACCAGACTAAACTCTCATTTAATGAGCCCATTAAGGCTTCCAGTTTGTGGCTAGGGTCTAAGATTATTAACACCTGCACAACAGTCTATGAAATTCCTAGCAAATGTGCGTTTAAGAGCATTACTTTCTGACACATAATGAACTGCTCCTGTGCACTGTTGAGGCTCCTTAACCCGCATCAGTATTAGAAGAAATTAGTTTCCTCAGTTTCTTCATAGTATACACAAAATACAGCAGAACAAAGCCAGCATGCACACATATTACAGCAAAAAAATTATTACTGATTATTCCAATTGTTTTGAACAATATGATACCATAATATTTGAAAATAAACATGCACCTGAAGCTTTGAGCACTGAAATACAAATTCTACTTTCTGGCAGGCCCACTATGATCATCCAGATCTATTTGTTCGTTTTAAGATTTACCCATGTCATACTGTAGTGCAAGAATTGAGTTCAAGCATATTTACTTTAAGGTAATGATATAACTATTTACTGAAGAAATAATACTGAATGACCATAACAAGAAAATATATACTGTTTATCTGTAGATATCATCAAGTAGGTATTCATCCCAGAAAGAATACTTTACTATCACAATTACAAAATTCATTCTGCCAGGTTTTGAAACTAAATAATTAGATTTAGAGAAAATATGCTTAATTATACCCAGTACAATCAAGACTGACTGCTTGGAGGTGTAAGTCGCTCAGTCCATCTGCTGAGTACGTTCACTGTTTTTCTGGCACTTCCTTGAAGTCATGAAGTCTATACAGACACAGAGGTTAGAAACATTTCCAAACTATGTAAGCAGATGGTGATACAGCAGGTAATAATTTAATTACATAACTCCTAGAATATGTTTCCAAAAAAACAGAAAGAGAGATGGAATAAACAATGTCCAGTCTGATCTTTTAATTGCAGTGTAATAGGTTTTGTTGAATTGGCAATGATTTTCCACCCATCTATTCTGCAGTTGGAAACAGCATTAAACAAAAAATTGCATACCATGTTTTATTCCTAATGAAACATTTAAGATATAAAAAAAAAACTGCACATAAACTATAACTTGCCCAAAACAAGAACTCAAATTATGTAACACTTAACAAGAAAATTTATCATTAGTTTTTCAGGTAGAAACCTGCTCAGGTACACACCTGCTCATCAGCATAGAATATTGACACTGTTGAAGTATGAAAGCAATGAACAAATGTTAGTCTGATGAATTCTTCATTTTATGCAGCAGCACAGAATCACATGGAAATGGAGACAAGAAACTGCAAACAAGAGGTAAACAAGAAACTGTATGATTGTAATGAAAATAAGAGACAAATAATTTTTTTTTTTTTTTTTAAGGTAAGGTTTTGTTGGTATACTTAACATAGCACATACACCGACAAAAACTGAAGGCAAGAAAAGGGTCTCTTTTGAATGCTATTATTATGCAACTTCACTCTTTTAGAAAAGGAACTGCTACCTCCAAAGAAATTGAAGATGCTGTGATAAATACTAAACTACAAAGACAGGCATTCTGCTAAATCAGTGGGAGCGTCTTAACCTAAGGAACTTAGAATTACATCAGAGACGTGTTACCCTTAGCATTAGGTTCAGAAATTGAAGCATAAATGCGTAAAGAAGTAAACGCAAATTAATTGGAATAATCAGCGAACTTTCATTATGAGACTTGGATAGTACCTTCCAGTCACTGCTGACTTTATGGAATGTCTTCTACTGAGACGTTAAGATACAGGAAAAAAAAGAAAGGGGTGGGTATAGCGCAGAATTAAAGGCTAGAAATAATGGTTATAAAATGTTTATCTCACAATAACACAAGTGCACACATAGTATTTTTGTCATAGGACAATATGCTGTCTTCATGTAAAGGTCAAATAGCTTCAAGGGTGACTACAGCTGAGTCACAGAGTATAAGCAGTATGCATATAGACATATATAAAAGAAGCATTCTACAAATAACTACTTGAATTTATTGGGTTATTTTAATTCTGGCTACAAATGTCATAACTGGTTGCCTAATTAGTAGGAAAAAAACTAGTCCTATGATTTAAGCAGCTCATAATGCAAACTTTCATTGCTTACTATCATTATTATTAATTATTTCTATTTCTCAGGAAACTCCAATACAGTAATGGATTACGGAAGTTGGGTTCTGGATTTTATTATATTATAAAATAACATATGAAACACTTGTTATTTAATGTTAAATTTTATCAACAAAGAAGATAAGTACTCTCCGAATTATGTGCCAGTTCAGTTCCAACTCGAGGTCAGTTTCTCTGAATGCAGAGAAGAAAAACAGCAGCAAAGGTGGTTGGAGTGTCACTTTGTCTTTGTAATATACTTATTTTTTCCTAGGTTTTATTGGGCAAATAAATGGCATAAAGAATTGAGATGAAGTATTTACAATTGCTTCCTTTATTTTTATTTTTTGATTTTCATAATTTTTTTCCCGCAAAATTAAAAAAAAAAAAGCCAAAATAAAAACCTTACAAAAGGTCACTTTGATGTAGAAACATCAAAATGCCCAGGCTTGTGACTTGTAGCTCAAAATGCCAGATAAACTGAGAAAAACATATTAAAATAAACCTCATGATAAAAACAATAGACAAATATCATATAATTTTGCACTGTGCTTGTCACGTGAAAAAGCACAAATCAGATTTTAATAAAGATGACATCCTAGTTCAGAGTGTTATGGCGCATTTACCACAGAAGACAATTAGCCATTCTTTTTAAAAAAATAGTAATTGAATGCTGTTTAATGAACCTTAACTTACCTTGCAGTCACCCTACAACAGTGTTGTGAAAAGACAGAGTGTAATTAGAATCCTCTATATGTCCCGCTGCATTTATGCTGCTCTTCCTTTGTGGGTTTTTTATTTGGTTTTTTTCTTGTTTTTTTGTTGTCCTTTTTTGTTGGTGGTGGTGGTGGTTTTGTTTGGGGATTTTTTGGTTTTTTTGTCATCTCTTTTCAGGAATGGCAGCTGTTTTGTACATAAATTACTTAAGTACACAAATATATCTACACACAAATATGTATGTGTATGCATTTTCTACGGCTAGATACAGAATAAATGTAAATTAGAATTTGATATTTACTTACAGAACTACATTACTGCTGACCTATTCTTGTGGCACAGATAACTTAATCGAACATTGAAGTGACAGTAGAAACTGTCATGTTTAAATATTGAGTGCCAGAGTATTAGGCTTCTCACGATTAAATGACCCTAAACAACCTTAATGCTACTATAGCTAGGCGGCTGAGGAATGCAGTAAGGATGCAGCAAGAGAAGCACTTGCTAGCATAAAGACAGCAGAGGAGTAATCTACTTCCGTCCTTCAGAAAAAAAAAGAAATTAAGCACAAGAGAGATCCCCATGTTTACAAAATAGGAAGATAAATGTGGTAGATGCAGGTATCTCAGCCAGCAGCCTGGCAAAGCATATCAGCAGCAGATCAAGACACCCTTGCTGCCATGCCTTGTCTGAAGGCCAAAATGAGTTAGCTTAATACAGAAAGGGAGCCAAAAGCAAATCAAGAGTCAGCCAGTCTATTTTATCCACCACCATCAACAGTGGTGGATCTAACAGTCATAGAATCTAGATAGATCTAACACAAATGGAAGTGTGGTTTCAGCCAGTGATGTTTTTTGATTGATTTTACCATGCAAAAGTTACTTCATGATAGTGAATAGCAGTAAGTAGTCATGAGAAAGCCCAGAGGTGCAACTCTGTCAGTGAATGAAATGGTAATTAAGTGTTAATGCTACCCTAAACAAAGAAAGTAAAAAAAAAAAACAAAACTAAAAGCAAATCTTATTACCACAAGGTATAAAGTTTTCTCCCTAATGCCCCCATGCACTGTTGCTTGATGATAAATGCTATTATTCAGTCTTCCCTCTCTCTCTCCCTAAATGCAATAATCTGATGAGCTGTTAACCTGACAAATCAGCTATCTGACATATCCTGAATGCGCCCATCATCGCAGCATCAGTCATTCCACAAGAAGGAAAGGCGGCAGTGACTGGCAGGCTGGCAGAGGAGATGATTCAACAGCACAGTAATCGCTTCATTCCCACTCAGGGTGGTTATGTGCTGAATGAACATTACAAGTGAAACCCAGCCATCTTTATGCAGCTTTGGAGTAATAGATGTAGCAGATTCTAGCATAGGCCTCAGAATTCACATACCCAATGAAATAGCATTGCTGAGTCTTTGAAAAACACTTTGACAAAGTACATTGGAGTTTTGATGCTATTTCTCATGGTAAAATAACGTCAGATGCCAAGATTACAATGGGAGTCATACAGGAGAGGACTACAATGTCTGCCTGTTCAGGACAGGCAATATCTGATTTGTCTTAAAATACCAACATTTAGGGAAAAAATACTTGTGAAAAGATGAAAATACTGAACAGGTTACTACAATAAAGCTTAATGGGCAAGACCTGCACCTGATATAACTCCCCTTAGCCCAGCCAAGGCACGACAGAGAAGAGCCTGGCTCAGTATTTGACACCAACAGCAATGACAATCCCAAACTCTAATTGTATTTTAAATGATGCCAGGTTGATCGATGCATCCCTCCTGATTCACTACTACTTTTTTTGGCTCAGTGAAGGGAAGTTAAACATGCAGAAAAGCATAATATGCCAACTAGGAGATTAGTTTTACAATCTATATGTTAAAGTGAATAAATTTTACTTTCATTAACACAAGTAGGCCACAAACTGAAAAAGCCATTGGATTCGCTTCACTGGTGAACTGGAGCAACAATATATGATTAGAAAGCCTCAGCAGTTCTTTAAAGGCAGGTCCAGTGGTTATACAATTAATTTTTAATGAAACTGCTCCATCTGGGAGATTAACTTGAAGTGCCAAATGGGTTCCTAGCTGAAATATTAGCTTTAACAAACTCAACACATCTACAAGGTGTCTAGTATCTGTTTAAAATATAAATAAAAGGTTTACGGGAATAAGCTATCATTATTTCTGCTTATTTCTTCTCCAGCTCTTTTTAAGGTCCTGCAATACATCTGTAATAGTAAACATTTGCAGCTAATAGATTTTAAAACATTAGGGAAAACTAAGGTTTTCATTCCTATTAGACTATATGAAAACTTTCCTCTGTGAGAAAAAAAACAAAGAAACAAACCGCAAACACTAAAGGTTTCTGATTTCAGAAATCAAAACCAATTTGTAACAAAAATTATGTCAAAAATAATCCCTATAAGATGGACCTTTTTGTAAGTTTTCACTATTTTAAAATTAAAGGGTGCTTAGAAAATATTTTTTTTCTTTGAATCTTTACAAAATATTGTAAAGTGCCAGTAAAACTTTTTTCTCTTCTAAAAAAAAAAAAAATAAAGACTCAAGCAGATCCACCTTCAAAAGTTCAAGCACAAACAAAACCAAGTATTCCCTTCTTTGTCTCACTAATGTTTATGTTACATTTTTCAAATTTTAACCCAAATTTTTATTCAGTTACCCAAACACAGTAAAAAAGATGAGATTTTAGATGACGATTCAGAGAAGTCAGAAATGTATCTATATGTATACTTACAAATATTTGTAAGTATTTGAAAGTTAGGATTTTTGTACAATTACAATAAAAAATAATGTAACATTGCTCAATATGCTTTTGAACAGGCAGCTTCAATGCTTTTGTCTCCAGTAAACGTAAACATTTCCTCAACTTTCTGTAAAAAAAACTACATATAGGAAGCTACTTAGTACTTTGCTATTATATTTCTACTCCATTTAGACTTGTATCACAACAATGATGTTGAAAAAATAATCAACATACCTCTAGTTCGTATTCTGAGTAGAACATTTTTACACGACTGTAGCCCTCATGACACGAACGCAAAGAGAACAATTGCTGAAAACCATCATGGTTATCAGGTTAAGAACCCAGCAGGACAGAAAGCATTCAGCTAACTCTTCTGGTAGTTTTAAAACAAAACAGACAACACGCTCCACCAAACTTTACTTCTGAAACATAATTATGCAAACATAGAAGGACTTTTTCCTTGACTTAAAGCATATTGTATAACTTGAAGCGAGAGGATGGCAATGAGACCAAGCTGAACCTCTGATTCAGCTTAATAATGACTGACTGAGGACAAAAATTTCAAAGCTGGGCATCCCCTCAAAAAATACGTTGGGAATTTAATCCACAAAAAAATCTAGCAGATAGTAAAAAAATTCTAGCAGATAGTATTGCTAGTATTCAAATCAAATCCATATATCTAACCCAGAGCTGGTCTCATAGTCTCTTTTTAAATAAACACTGTTCCAGCACAGTGGCTTTCTGTTCCTTCAACACAGAAGCTTGCACAAAGCTCAAAGGGCAATTTTTGTCCACTTTTTTTCCAGAGAAGCCATTAGAAAGCAGTTGAAACTTATTATTATATCAGTTTTTTCCTTTATAAAATATGTAAAGGCTTACCAAATTTGCATTTCAGAACATTTTAGAAATTTACTTCTTACAGTCAGCAAACAGAAGTTTTTCATGAACAAAATGACACCTGTGCCATTTATGAAGAAAAACACCTTACGCAGCTGAGAGGAAATAACTCAAATACTTCCATTTTGTGTTATTTCTACTTCATCAAAAAGCATTAAGAATTAGAGTTTCACAGTACCATGGAGAGAATAAAGGACTGAAAAATGATTATTCTAAAGGTCACATTATCTTAACAAAGTGCCACTTTCTGACAGTGTGACACTTGATATAGAAGTAATATACTCTATCTACTAGAAACTGCTATATGAGATCCAGGCCCCCTGCACTCTAAACAAAGAAATTTGTGATTTTCTTCAAAGGTCACCTGGCAAGTGCGTTATTTCTCAGTCGCTGAGGTGAGCAGCTCTGGTGCCAGCGTGACTGGCAGCACAGCACTCCAGCACAGTGCACAGGCAGCGGTCACACACCAGGGACCTCAGGAGGAGCCAAGACGGTTGCTGCTGACAGGAGCTGGGTAGGATGAGGACCAACGGTGGCCAAGCCCTAACTCGTACGGAAGTACTCAGGGAGCACCAGCTACGCCAGCAGCAGGGCAGGTCAATGGTGCATGGCACATCAGGAAGTGGCAGTTGGTGCAGACAGGCATGCAGGCAGGGCCCTGTAGCTCTGCCAGCTCAACCAGGGAGCAGTGGTATGCACCCAGCTGAAAGCCACGGCCTCTCTGAGCTCTGCACCCACTGCGACTGATGTAGCTGCCCAGACATAGCTCCAGTGCGCACACACTGCTGCCCAGGTGCCAGGCTGCAGTACCAGATGGCTGGTGCATTCAGGTAGAAGGACTCCTCCATTTTAGTGACAGAGCTCTGAGAGCAAGTGAGTAAGTTGGGAAGTACTGGGGGTGTGAAAGAAAGACAGACTAGTGGAATCACACTCTGCCTTCCCTGAGACAGGACTGACAGGCAGACAGGACACAGGATACAGAGGATTCCCTGTCCCCTCTCTACCTAAACACAGTGACTTAAGGGACAGGGGGCAGTGATGACAAGTTCCTGTCTTGAAATACAGTAACTCAAGGAGTTTTGTTGTAAGCATTGTATACATTATGAATAAATTTACTGTAGCAAAAAGGGAGAAGAGTTTAGCTCTTCAACCATCTCCTATAGTGTGACCCTGCTAATTTAAGAGACAACCAAGAAATTTTGATGAAAGCAGAAATCTGGAGTGTGTCCAAAGAAGGACAACAAAGGTGGTGAAAGGTCTGGAGCACTGGTCTTACAAGGAGTGGCTGAGGGAACTAGGGCTGTTTAGCTTGGAGAAAAGGGGGCGCAGGGGAGACCTTACTGCTCCCTGCAATTACCTGAAAGGAGGGTGTAGCAAGGTGGAGATCGGTGTCTTCTCCCAAGTAACAAGAAATGTATCAGGGGAGGTTTAGATTGCATATTAGAAAAAAAAAAAAAAAAAAAAAACCAAATGGTTGTCAAGCATTGGACCAAGCTGCCCTGGGAAGCAATAGAGTCACCATACCTCTGAGGCATTCACTAATGGCAGTAGGTGTCTAAGAAACATCTGATCTGGGCCGTGAAGTGAGTCTTAGAAATGCCACCAAAACTGAAACAAACTCTCCAGACTGCATGTTTTGGTTTGGTTTTTCTTTTGTGCCACAGTACAAATGTTTTATGTCTTGCAGGTTAGCAGGCTACAGCATTTCAGTTACAGATCCAAAATTTCTTACTCCTTCCAGAACACACTTATGTTGAAGAAACACTACCTCCTTTTAGTGGGCACGAAAAGCAACAGCATCTGCTTTCTAAATGCTACTTACGTTATGCACATTTTAAAAAAAAAATAGACTTAATGGTAGAAATGAAGTGTCAGCTATATCTCTGCCTGGCTCCAAATGTGAAATCAGTACATCAGACTAAAGATAGGTTTGTTACATAAGATACAACCAATGCTAGTTCATGGGAACTGTTCCATAACAACAGACCATGACAGTCTAACACTTAATGTGCCACTGAGCTGATGCAACTCAGATAACAACACACAGGGAAATCAAACACTGCCCAGAACACACTATCCTTTCAACAGGAGTCCCTTTTCAGATGCTCATGGCAAAGTAACTGGTCTGCCAACAAGTAGCGGACCTGTATTTAAAGGTTATTAAAAGGGCAAGAATCAAGAAAACAATAAAAATCAGATCTGCAAAGCCCAATATTAAAAAAAAAAGTCTTGACATTTCTACATAAAACGTGAAACTCTAACATGACAATAAAAAGATGAACAGAAACGCATTCAAAGAAGAAGATGCATTTTTTTGGAAATAAGACATGTTCTCAGCAGTCATTCACTATTCTGACCTTATCAAGCTTTTCAGCTTCTCCGCATCTGTTAGAGCTGTTTAACACTAAACAAACCACCCAACTGCATAACTGTGAAAGCAGAGCATCTCAAGGGAACTCCACAAATTCACTAGGAAAACTTATTTTCATGAAAACAGTTTATTAAAACAACACTCCCTTGAATATCTCCTCTAAGTTTACTGGGATATTTCTTTCTGCATTGTAATGAAGATCTTTGGGAAAAAAATCTCAATAGTATTCAGGAATATTATTTTGGTGAAATGGTATTAATCGCATTTGCACACAAAAAAACCTAACACTGACATAAGATTGTCTCTGTATAACACAAACCACAATTTGCTTGCTGTTCTGCTGTTTAGGCTTAGACCAAAATTTTACTGGGCTACATTCATCCTTCCACGTGCACACTATGAAAATTGGTGGAAGCAAAGGAAATAAATAAATATGACAGGGCAGGACGAACATGCAAAATCTACTAAATAGGAAACAGTGCTATGCCCGAAGCTGTATGGAAGAACTTTAGGACTGATTTGCCTCTTGCAGTCTTTCCATTTTTTCTCAACCTAAGCAGAAGCTCATGAAGTTCAGCAATTTCTACAGAGCCTCCTGATCCTGAGACAATTAAAATGAAAACAACCTCTTAGAATAATGACCTACTATAGTCAAACCTCTTGCCTCAGCCTTGATCCTGACTCATATTCCTTCACACTCCACTTCTACTCCTTTGTTGTAGTCATTCAACTTTGTGCAGAGTACAAAAGTATTTTGGGGTCAAAAGGGAAAACAGGAAGAATAAGTATTTTCCTGCATCCTCGAAAGTATGTCCTGCCTCAGAGGGATGAGCTTCTGCTTCAAAGGCTGCATACGTATTTTGCATTGAGTTGTGACTGTATAAAATTGCAGAGTGAAGTACCTAAACACTACCTGAGGTATGTCATGGTGAACCCTGGAGACAACGTATCAGCAAATACCTACCTCTACACCTTTTGTTGAGCTAAAAAAACTTGAGCACCTAAAACTAAAGGCCTTTTTAATGGATGCAGACTACTTAGCTCCTAAGCCTCAGCTTCTTTTTTTACCTTTTTCAAAATTAAGCTGGTAATACTTACATATCATTAAAATGAGGACAAATTGATTAGCAGTTGCAAAGTAATTAATTTGAAATAAACAAATAGAACAGAGTAGATAAATCCAAAAAAAGTATGTAGAACTCAAAGATGAGATACTGATAAAATAAATGCATTCCTCTTTAATGAGTAGTACTAATATTGTTTTTTTCGCCAAATCAAGAGGTTTTTATTTTTTCCTGAAAAACTTTTACACCTTATCACTGCAATCACTTTCTTAATTTCATGCTTCCCTAACTTTATTACCGTTAATTTTACTCACTTAATTCTGGTTATTTTCTACCATTTACTGGGAAAATAGAGGTTCACTGTATTCTGATAAATAAAAGTTAAATGGTTTTGTGAAAAAGGGCTCCTATGTACAGTATGCGCTTTCAACCATTGGAAGCCCTCTGAATATCCTACAATATTCTTTATCTATTTAAGTAGTCCTCATTAAAAATCCTACAGCCTCAGAGCAGAGGCCTGGGCAGAAGGAAAGCAGCAGGGTCCAAATGCCTGTGCCCCACCCACCTCAGTGAGATTTTGTATCACATCTGGTAGGTCTTTATGTTTTCATATTCTCTGGCTTAAGTCTTCTATCATTGCCAACTGAAATCCAAGCAAAAATTAACCTAGTATTAGCCACAGTTGATCAATATCTTGTACTTCATTACTTCTGAGAAAATTATTCTTCCCTTCCAATAACAGCTTTTAAGTGAGAAAAGGATCAACTTGGAATTAGTCAAATACTCATGTGATTTTGCAGTTATTTTAAATATATGTTTAGTAAATGTGAATTTTATTATACTTGGGTTTAAGTTTAGCCCTCTCTTTTACCAAGCAAGCCAAACGCTTTAAGATGTATATCAAAATCTACACCTCTATTCTTAAAGGTATTATATTAGAGAAGAATGACATAGCACAATACTACTTCAGATAGCCAGGTCAGAACTGGTTATCTGGCTATCTGGTTACATTATTACAAACAAATGAAACTGGAGTCACATTTTAGAGCAGACAAAAAACCAAACAAAACAAACAAACAAAAAACCACCACATTAGCCAAAAACATACACCTCTAAATGAAAGTGAAAGATGAATGTATTTATGTAAAACCCCCAGTACACTTTCCCTGCACTTCACACTTAATATTTGCAAAGTGAGGGGATAAAATAGCTGTAAATCGGTACAATTTCAATACCCTAATACAGAAAGCTTTTTTGTATGTTTTATGCCTAATGGTCGGCTATACAATGAAAGTCTAATGTCTAGAACTGAAAAGATATATATATTCATAATGTAGAAGAACTGGAGAATAGTCTTCAGCACAATGTAGCTTTCAGTCATCTTGGCTTTAACCCCTGAACTAGTGCTGGATTATTAGAAGAGAAATCTGTATTTCCCTCTTTCATTCTATATTAGCATGACAGTGGAAATAATACACTAAGGAACTTGAAAAATGTTACTACACTGAGTCCTTATGGGTGGATTGTGGTTTATATGTTAATCTTTTCAATATCTGCAACTCTATTTGAAAGCATTTTACAAGCTTCTCCAGTACAAGCATTTCCCTAAAACAGCCAAACTCAATGTTCAATATTATCTTGCATTGATTCCCAGTTCTAATTATGAATGATAGTCCCCACAAGCAAGAAAGATTATAAGTATTTCAAACTAAATGGGTGTAATGAGACATCTTTCCAGTTTCATTTGTTCTTATAAAATGAAATTGAAGTTAAATGCCATAACCACAGATCTCTGAGGCAGCACACACCAGGTTATGCTCGTTGTATTTGTCATCTCTTTCAGAAATAAACACATTTAAAGGAAAAAAGCCAACTGACAAAAAAAAAAAAAAATGCAAGAAGGAGAATATTTTTAGATTGGTTTCATTGAAAGAGAGAATTCCCTAGCAATAAGATGACTTTGTGAAGATTTTGTTGTAGCTAAAAATGCATTTTTGTGAAAGCACCCTGGGTCAATAATGTGATGCACCGCAGTTGAGAATTCAGATTTAGTGTTGCTTTGAGTTCTTCCAATATTAAAAAAGAAGCTCAGCACTATGAATTTACACGTCAGCATGCATCGCTTTGGAGCAACACAACTGAATTTTTCAAAATGCTTTAAAACCACCTTTTAACAGACTGGAAAAGTAAAGCCAGTTGTGTTCATCTTATCTTCATATAGAAGTTTGAAACTTTTCAGCTGCTCTATCCCCACACCCCCACCCCCACACCCCACAC
>JANRGW010046029.1:0-25006 GCA_024733675.1 Psilopsiagon aymara | reverse complement strand
ATACTCCAAGTGAGGTCTCATGAGAGCAGAGTAGAGGGGCAGGATCACCTCCCTCGACCTGCTGGTCACGCTCCTTTGGATGCATCCCAGGATACAGTTGGCTTTTTGGGCTGCAAGCACACACTGCCAGCTCATGCTCATTTTTCCATCGACCAACACCCCCAAGTCCTTCTCCACAGGGCTGCCCTGAATCTCTTCTCTGCCCAACCTGGAGTTGTGCCTTTGATTGCTCCCACCCAGCTGTAGGACCTTGCACTTGGCATGGTCAAATTTCATCAGGTTGGCATCAGCCCACCTCACAAGTGTGTCAAGGTCCCTCTGGATGGCACTTCTTCCCTCCAGCATATCGACTGAACCACACAGCTGGGTATCTTTTTTACTGTTTTTAAGTCTACTTTGATTTCATTTCTTACCCCTATGTAATACTGATACGCATATCAGAGTCTGCATGATGTCCTCCCCATCTGCAGGCAATACAGCTTCACCCAGTTTGAAGAGAAGCAAACAAAAACTAGGAAAAATGCATGTCACTGGAAAAAAAGTATCATGAAAAGGAAGGCGGAATTAAAACTTTTAAAAATTATTTTCTTTTTGTCCACTCAAGAAACCCTTTAAATTTAATTTTTAGGTGTTTTTCGAGGTTTTTTGTTCTGGTGCTGTCAGGGTTTTTTTGCATGGTGGGGATTTTTTTGGGAAGAGATTGGGTTTTTTTACTGCATAGAATTGTTAAAAAAGATCTGTTTAAGTATTTGAAGTTTTGGCTAACTGTGAAGGACAGTGTGATAAGGGAAATTTTCTTCTAAACATCAGAATTGTTAATACACTGAAATTGAATTTAGAGAATCCGTTTTGAAATCAAAATTCCATGTTAGGTTTGGTTTGTTTGGTTGAGTTTTGTTTTTTGGGGTTTTTTGGGGGTTTTTTTGTTTGGTTTTTTTTTTTCCCCTTTTTATTTTGCTTTGCTTTGTTTTTCAAGCAGATGCAGGACAGACCATTTGTTTGTCCCAAAGTATTTCTTGCGGGACAGTGGCATTTGCTGAAGATCATGCCTGTTTGTTACCTTTCTGCCTTTTCTGGGGCAGCCTGGAAGAGCTGGTTTCTCGGTCATCTCTAAAGCAATAGCTGTTGTTTCCTATGAGAGCACAAACCAGCTCTGTGGTCTTATCTGCTTTGGGAAAGGTCTTCAGTGCTGGGAAGCTGGAGCCAGGAACACAGCAGTGTTCTGGAGGAGGCCAGGGACTTTTTTTGCACAGGACCTTTGAAATGTCGTTGCCTGTGTCTGTGCACTCTCCTTGAGCCTGTGAGGCTGTCAGAAAATGTGTGCTTGCCCAAAACTTGCATTGCATTTGCATTGCACTTGCATTTACTTGCACAGATGAAAGGGGAAACAAAGGGTGGAATTAATGGAAAATTTCCTTGAATGAATGTCACAGGGGCAGGCTTTTGTGTTAGCTTTTTTTTTTTTTTTTTTTTTTTTTTGTTTTCCTGGCATCATTAAATGGTTTAAAAATCTCTGAAGGTGACTTTAATCAGCATTTCTTCGGCTTCCTTTTCTGTATGTCACAGGAAATGAATGAGACTGTTATGCTCCCCCTCGCTTTATTATTCAAGAACTGAGTTCTCTCAGAGGAGTAGATCAGTGAGTTATAGGCCTGCTAAAAGGAATTATCTCTTTTCCCTTTTCTTTTTACATTATGTATAACCTATGAAACACAGCCTGCAGAAAACACAAGAAGCAAAGTTCAATAGGAATCCAGAAGCTGTTACATGCTTTTACAGGTGCTGGACCATCCACAGTTAGGTCAGGGAGAGGAGTTGTGTTTCTGATTATAGACTACTCAGTCAGCTGGTGGATACACCATTTTGTGGTTTCGTATACTTTATGGCCACCACTGATACCCCCCTGAGTAGTACATCTAACACTGCTTTTTAAGTCTGGCATGGGTGACGTAGCTTGTTTGTGGATAGTAGCAAGTACGTGGATCAGAGCTTTAGTCCCAGCAAGAGGCTGTAGTATTATGCCAGAAATCTAAACTGTACCTCATGACTTGAGTAACCCTCTGGGCTGAGATGTGGTTGAGGACGTTGGTCATGTCAACTTGCTTGAGAGGAGAGTTCAGCCCTTGGTTATGGCAGATGCTGCTCAAGGGTGGTTTGTGCTCCTCTGGATGGAATTTAGTGCTTCACTGAGGGGCAATGTGCAGCCCTGGCACTTTGGTTGGACAGCAGGAGTACCACTGTGTAGTCAGGGAGGCTGGCACCTGGCCCTGAAGAGCTCTGGAAGAAAGTTCAGTGGTTTTGATTGAAACATTTCTCTCTACCTGTTGACCCACAGAGGGGCTTTGCAGCTGTAGGGCTATGATAGAAGGGGCTGAGTGTTCTTACCTGTTTGAGAGCTATATGGTGAGTCCTGTCCGAAACTGAGCTCATGCGGACACCCTGTCAGAGTGCTCTTCACATGCTGATTGAGCACTAGGGGGAAGATTATATCAAGCTGCAGCCAGCAGGTCCAGAGCTGCTAGAGATTCAGGTGGAGCATGGCAGAGCTAGAGCTCATGTGGAAAGAAGATAATCTCTTTGGGAACTACTTTTAGCAGGAAAAGATTCACTCCAGGCTCAGTCTTGCCAGGAATGAAAAGCTCAAGTAATTAAAAATAACCCTCCAAAAATCTCCCCAAACCAACAAAAAACCCAACACCCTTCCCCCCCCCCCCCCCCAAAAAAAAAACCAAACCCAAAGCAAAAACCAAAACCCACCCAAAACAACAAACACAAAACATCAACAAACTTCCCACAATGGACAGTTCAGCTTTTTCAGGATCCTCCCACAGCCCAAGAGAGGAAGTTTTTAATTTTTGCATTTCCCTCCTTCATATATTGAGATGGTTGTGACCACATTTTTTTACAAGCCATTACTATCCATATGTTTTCTAAATCTTAACAGTTGTTTTCAGGCACTTCTGCCTGCTCATGTTTTCCCACTGAGCCTCTTAACTCTTTCTTCTTGCGTTTTTTCCTCTCTTAAGAGGATTCAGGTGCGTTCTTGTGTTACTTCTCTAACAACTCTTATTTGACGTTTCTTCTCTTTTACCTTACTTTGGAAGGACTGAAGATAAAATTATTTTGTGATAAACTAATGAAATTCTGTGTGTAAGAGGAGGGAAATCTTTTATAGCCAGGTCTTCTCGGCATTACTAAAGACCTTAAGGCTGAGAAAATTGAGGCTTTTTTTATTAACTACTTGCAGTGGATTTATTCTTCATAGCCAGTGCCATTTCAGAGAAATTTAGACAGATGGACTTTTCTTTGTAGGGAAAGCATATTGAAGACGAAGTTGAATATTTTTATCTTGAGCTGGTAACATGCTGTGTTTCCTTTACCTGGTCTTTAGTTTGTTCTTGCTCAGTACCCTTTCCAGGAGTTTTAATTTGGAAGATAAATAGAACACCTTACTCTTTGGGCATTCTAATAGGGATTTGCTTTCCAAGTCTCTCTTCTCATAGCTGAGTGGTTCAGCCTAAATTCTGCTATCATGGAAAATGAACCAAAACAAAAGTTTTGAGTCCATTTTATTATCTTTTGGGGCTTTGTTTGAGGTAGAATATTGAGGATTTTCACCCCTTTTCTTCTAAAGGAAGCAGCACAGGAGCAGTTTGCTCTTCTGTAGCTGATGGAAAGGAGCTGTTAGCTGAGCTTGTCACTTGCAGAGAGTCAGGAAATTCTTTCCAGTGTGTTCAGATGCTTCCTGCGCCCAGGGCTGGTGTCATACTTGGCACATGATTAAAAAAAATAAAAAATCATCACGCTCAGACTGCTGTTGATTTTGCTTTTAGCCAGGTCCTTTGGCACCATGGAGGGAGGACAGCCATGTTGGTTGGACAGTGACACTGTCCTCGGGGTTGTTTGGAAGAACAAAGAGTTCTGAGAAAAGTTCTGTTGAAAAGTTCAACAGTCTGAGAGTCCAAAGCTAAAAATACAAGATTATGGATGTTGGAGATTTTTACCATTGCAGCGACCGTTATCTAGATCTGTAGCATAGTATGGTTTCTGCATAGCATGGAGCAAAGTGGGAAGTGTGCTGTGCTGTACCTTGCGTCTGCATGATGTGGAATCAGGAAGCAGCATCAGGTCTCCTGTCGTATGTCCAAGCTGCTTGTGGCTCATGCTATGTACTGTGGATGCAGATGTCTTGAATGGATTTAAAATGTTTTGCCTGGATTTGGGTAGATTTCTGTTTGTCTCTTGGCGTGTTGGGGATCATCTTCCATTGAAAGATTTAGTGAGGAGAAGCGGGGTAGAGAGTGGGTATGTTGACATGGCTGGTAGTTTTTGGGGGGTGAGACCATCCCCTTGCCTGCCTGTCCAATGAGAGCTGCAACAAGCACAACTGTAGTGAAATCTGGTGAGACACTCCCGCAGAAACTTTTGGTCTCCTGATGTGGAGATGGAGCAGCACATGTGAAGGGTGGTGATCTCTAGGCTGCCATCATCCCCTTCTCTGTCTCTTGAATGAAGACACTGATAGTGCTTAATGGAAAAAAATTAGTTGTTATTTTAAAACAATTTTCCTTTCAGTATTTTATTGATTCAAGGAGTAGTAGTGAGCTGTGTTCTGTCAATGACTCCACATGCTGAATGATCTCATTTTCCATGCGGGAGTACAGAATAAACTTCAGAAGCACAAAAGATTGCATGAAAAGGTGGCATTAATTATACAAAATTACTATCAGAGGCAGATTGTGATATAGAAAGTTCTTTTTGGCATTGTGAAATAGGTCTTAATTTAATATTAAGTTTAATCTGACAACACTCACGAAGCTCTGCAGTTTAGTTTCTGGCAAGGGAATATCCTTAAAGGTAGTTATTGAAACATATTAACAGGGTTTTTTTTGGGAAAAAGAATTTAAATATAAGTTCTACTGAATAATAATAAAGTGTTCATTGAAATTGGTGATTTTAGGGCATAACAGAGCTCAGTGAGAAACAACAAAATGGAACAGTACCCAAATTTTTCTCTGAGTCCCAGATATGTACTAGCTGTAAAACATGACAGCAGCCCTGCAGAAAACAACTTGGGGGTACTGGTGGATGAAAAACTGGACATAAGCCGAAAGTGTGCGCTCATAGCCCAGAAAGGCAATCGTATCCTGGGCTCCATCAAAAGGAGTGTGACCAGCAGGTCTGAGGAGGTGACCCTGCCCCTCTGCTCTGCTCTTGTGAGGCAGAGTACTGCAGTACTGAATCTGTCTCTGGAGTCCTCAGCATAAGGGGACATGGAGCTGTTTGAGCAAGTCCAGAGGAGGGCCAGGAAGATTATCAGAGGGTTGGAGCACCTCTCTTAGGAAGACAGGCTGAGAGCATTGGCATCGTTTAGCCTGGAGAAGGCTCAGGGGAGACCTTTTTGCAGACTTTCAATATTTAAAGGGGGCTTATAAGAAAGATAAACTCCTTAGTAGGGCCTGTAGTGATACTTTAAATTACAGGAGACTAAATTTAGACTAGATGTAAGGTAGAATTTTTTTGCAGTCAGGGTGGTAATACACTGCACAGGTTCCCAGAGAAGTTGCGGATGCCCCATCCCTGGAAGTGTTCTAGGCCAGGTTGGATGGGCCTGTGAGTAACCTGGTCTAGTGGAAGGTGTCCCGGCTCATGGCAGGGAGGTTGAGCTAGATGGCTTTTAAAGGTCCCTTCCAACCCAAACCATTCTATGATTCTATATTGTTAACATCATGAATGTGCAAGTACAAACACAAAAGTCTACCAAAAAAACAGATTGACATTTTGTTGATGTATTAGAGTAAAATTAATACAGCAAATAAGAGGAGAAATCAAAACTGTGTAGATAGCAGGCACCAATTTGTCTGTGACAACAGTTACAAAACGTTCAGTAAAGCAGAGAGTGGTGCGGTAATGCTCAGGTTTTGCAATTATCCCAGGCTTTAGAGCTGCACAAGCTCTTAAGGGCACAAGCCCTTACATGATTCCTTTTTATCTCTGTTTATGCCGGGGGATACTGGCCTATTTTAAAAGGAAAAACAAAACCAAACCAACACAAGAGCTACACTTACAGCGTTATAAAAGTGGGATGGAAACTCTCACATGGTCATAATTATTTTTGCTTGTATCTGGAGGCACCCACTATAAGCAGGGCCTGTGATGGTGGGTGGTTGGTGGGAGCTCATCACCGGCCTGAGACACGTGCCAGGAGAAGGCTTCACATCTGGGAGCTGAAATGCAGATGTGGCAAAGATAGTTTGGAGCAAAGTCAGGAACTGGACCCTAATTTTAGTAGTGTGGGTAGATGAGACGAACATGGGAGAGTCTCAATCAGGATGGTTTGTGTTTGCTCTCAGAAAATCTTGAAGGAATTACTGTAGTCCAAGGCTTGAAAGACCCAAGCAGATGAACATTGTGGAGAGTGCTTACCACTCAGCTTCACCTTCACCTCTCCATTTTTGTCTGTGATGTTTTTCAGCCAAGTGAAAGTGTTAGTTTTAGAAATACAGGGAATGTTTTAAAAGCATATTAGAAAACATTCTTGCTGCTCACATATCAGGCTGTGAAATCAGTTGGCTGGGGTATTTTTATTGCAGCTGAACCTGGAGAATCTGAAGGATTCCACAAATGCGTTTTTAATATGTGGTCAGCTGCAATTTTACTTCTAAGTAATAAATTGCAACCAATCAGAGCATCAGTTAGGGTTAAAAATAGCTCAGTGCTATGGAATCATTTTAAAGTGCAGGGCCAGATGAAAATATCCATGGTCAACATAGGCTTTGAACTTATCATGTTTATGAATTGAAACACTCTTTTACTGTTTTTTGTGAGACGTACGTTGAAACCTGCTCTGCAAAGGAATAAACTCAAGGGGTTATAGGTAAACTTGTTTCAGGATGATACTCTGTGAAGACTGTATGTCATCTTTTGTGTCTTGTTCTTTCAACAGTGCTTGAAACACGCAGGCAGCTGACTGAGACTTGAGTGTCAGTGCAATAAAGTGTCTCTGTTGCTTACCTGATTTTTTTACTGCTTAGGGGCAAATATTGCCTCTCTTTAATTGCTGTGCAAGGTACGGTTTGAATGTTAGGTACTGTCTCCTTTCCTATTGAACATCAATGAGAGCTGGGCACATGTTTGCAATTTCAGTTTTTTAAAGATTGAGATTGCAATGAGGAAAAGGAATCAGTGTGATAAATATGCTTCCTGTTTGTTTACTTTCTTAGAGCATCTTTCCTTGTTGGTTTCTAATGAAGCTTTCAAGCTGCCTTGAAGCCTGTAATCAGGACAGTCAGTCTGCCCTAAGTGTTCAACTTCTGTAGATCTCTCCTGTCTCCCAGAATGATTAAACTGAAGCAATGCAGAGCAGGAAGAGATGAGTATCGAGTCCTGCTTGCAGGGATTTTAAAAGCAGCATCCTCACTGACTTTAATAAACCCTGGATTAAAGGGCAGGAAATGTCTCCTGCAACTTCTATGTAACCAGGGGAAGCTCCCTGAGCCACCTCTAAATGTGATGACTGTGGGAATGGGCACATATTTCCATACCCCTATCTTGTCCAGAACAGCTTTAAGTTTGGGCAGAAGTTTAGCCATGATGAAATAGTGATGCTACCTGTGTTGCAGTGGTGGTCCTTGGAAGCAAGGCACTGAAAACTGTTTTAATGAACCTATGATGTGTTTTCAGTTGGCTTTATATATAAATATATATAAAAGGCTCTTGTATCAGTGAGTGCTTAGTTTTCTTTAAACTATCCATACTTTTGGATATTACCAAGCTTAGCCAGATAACTCAGGGTCCCGGAGATAAGCAGCTCCTGCATGTTTGAGAAAGCCATTAATGGGTAAGAGGAGTGAGACAGAAACAATCGCCACCACATGGAGGTGTGAGCTGAAATCATCTGTTCCCTTGGCTTGTTGGCTGCCTTGGTACCAGATAAGGCAGCCATTTCCCAAGCCACTTGCCCTCTGTGCTGCCTATTGCCCGTCTGCTGCATGGGGGCCTAGAGGGCAGGAGCTGGTGGTGCAAAGCCCTGAGGAGCACAGGACAGTGGGAACAGAGCATCTGAAGCTGCTTTTGCCATCTTTTTTTTTTTGGACAGGATTTCCCTTGGCATGATGGCAAAAGATATCACAATTTAATCCTTCTTCCTTTGTTGGGTTGCCAGGCAGAGTAATGGTCATCACTGATGCCATAAATATTTATAGAAACAAAATTCCATCCTGTCTTCCGCTTTCACTAATGGCTTTTTTTTATCATCACTGTTTCTCTGCTTATTGTCGAATGATTTATTTTTCATCATATATACTCCTTACTCTATACTTGTGGGCTACTGTAATATTGCATATATTCAGGTTATTGTGAGAATTATTGTTCTAGTTTTGGAGGAGTGCTTTCTTACTGTGTATTGAGCGCCCTAGTAATGTTTCTGTATTGCTTTAAGATGGTACGTTAACTATAGTCAAAAGTATTTTTTCATACATTAGTTACACATCAGTGGAGCCTTATTTTATATTTTAGAAATGTTTCACTGGTTCATTTTTTTCTTTATAAAGGCATTTTCAGTAGCTATGCTTTACATATTCATGCATTTATACATATTTTAAAGAGCCTTAATATGCCAAAAAAGAAATCGAGGGTCGAGCAGAAGCTCACACATCCAGTTAATGTGTTCCAGTAAATGCCCTTAAATCCTTTGTGCATTGGGAGTGGGGCACAGAAAACCTCTCCTGATGATTATTTCCACTTATTACTTCAATATTTAATTAGCGTGGGTTAGTTGCTGTAATTCTCTGAGACTTTTAAAGATTTAATTTGAAACTAATTGGACTAATATATTGACTGTCAATTACTTGGACCTGCAGATGTAGAAACAGTAGGAAGTAGGTGCCTATGGAGACACTAGGTGTGGTTCTAGGTCAAGACTGAAGCTCAGGTGTGGCTGAGTAGAATTAAATGAAAAGAGGAGATTCAGGCTGGACATGAGGAAGAAATTTTTTACAATGAGGGTGGTAAAATACTGGAAGAGGTTGTCCAGAGGGGTGGTGAATGCACCATCCCTGGAGACATTCAAGGCCAGGCTGAATGTGGCTCTGGGCAACCTGATCTAGGTGAAGATGTCCCTGCTCATTGCAAGGTAGTTGGACTAATGACCTTTGAAGGTCCCTTTCAACCCAAACTGTTTTATGAAATGTCCTCAGCTTTCTCTGTACCTCTTTTTGCCACTTGCAGAGAGGGAAGAGGTGAATGGCAGTAAGCCCTAAGCAGTGGCTGTAACGTAAGTAATAGTGGCAAGACATGTTGCTGGTGTGCGTACGTGCATACCCTTTGTACACGCATGTGTGCGTTTTGTTATGCATAAATGTGTGTATGGATGTGTAGACACGTCATAGAATGTCTCAAATTGGAAAGGTTCCATAAAGATCATTGAATTGAACTCCCTGCGCTTTGCAGGACTACCTGAAATGAAATCTTATGACTAAGAGCATCATTCAGATGTACATGATGTGCATATATTTTCCAGCTTTTAAAGAAGTATTAATAAACTATTTCTATTTTGCAATGAATTTTAAAGGGCAAAACAATTGCACTGCTTGTGGAATGTAATGTTTTTTCTGAGGTCCTTTCCTGATTGGGTTTACAGGTATGGGTGGTCTGCAGGGGAGGTCTTATTTCTTAGAGGATCAGTGTGCCTTTTCTTTGTCTAGTTGGAGATAGTAATTTGTTAATCAGCAAGGTAAATTTCAGTGAAGCGTAAAAAACTCTGAAGTTCAGCAATCTCACTATGGAACAGATGAACATTACTGTAAATTTGCAATGAATATGTCATACTGAAATTTGAAAACTTGCCAGTGTGGTTAAAGTGAGGAAGCCTGCTCATGGTTCATAACTCTTGCAGTTTTGCATAAGGATTTCTTAAGCAATCTCAAATTGTCGTGAGCAGCATGCACCTGAGTGTCCCTGTCAGTTCAGAAAAGATGTGGAGGTACAGAGCTCACTCTTAGAACAATAAAAAGTCAAAATTCTGAGGGGGGTTTGAGGTTTTATGGTTTGTGTTTAGTTTTGGGATTTTATTTATTTATTTATTACATTTTCTGAAACAATGATGTACATTGTTTTTCTGCTGATAGCTTGCTTTTCACTGTGACTTTAGTCCAAGGTCTTACATCTTGCTGAGTGGCTACAAGTGACTTGTTAGCAGTGGATTTGCAGGCAGAGAAGCATTGCTGCAGTGTCTTTCTTGGCTAGCTGTTCTCCCGTGTGTCTGCAACTCTGCAGGGCAGCAAAAGGATGGCAGAGCAGAGAGCCTGCTGCCTGAGGAACTGCTCTGCCCCTGTGGGGCCTGGTCATGCAGTGATATGGGGATTAGGCTTTTCTGTCATTTTGATCCAATGCCAGAATGAACCTAGCTTCTGCCTGGTTAAAACCAGTACATGGTAACTGCGATGGGAAAATATTAGCAAGACTTTTTTTTCTGTGAGCCTACAATTTCTCTTGGTGTGGTGGCAACACGTATTTCCATGCAAATTACTATTTGGAGGGTTGCCCCGCATTTCAGAGATCCTTTTCTGCTGTAAATTGCAATAATGCAGTGTGAGGGTTTGTTCTTCACACTGACATCAAAACTGTGGCTGCTTTAACACTTGTCTTCCAACCTCCCAGGAGGGGATGAAGGAAGCAGAGCTGTCTCCTGAAATACATAGGAGATGAAGTGTAGCTGTTTTCATGCTGCTTGCAGGAGCTGGAGGATGAGTGACTTGAGTCTGTAGTAGGGAGTTTGACTGCAGTTTCTGTCACCCTTCATATTTAGAGAAAGGAACAGCAAGATTTCTTTCTTGCAGTAAGATTGGCGTTGCATATATCAGCTGCTCCAAATCCAGAGTAGCAATTGAGGATATTCTTAAGTGAGGTGTCTTTTATTTACTTACCTATAGTTAATGCAGTATTTTAATAAACCAACTTTCTGTCAGCAAGAGACACATCTTTGAAAGCTGTTTGTTTGACTCTTGGAATAACTTTGCTGTGGTGCTGGACTGCTGCTGCTAGTAGAAGACCTAAGTTGAGTAAGTAACACAGAAATGTGTTCTTTTGTCAGAAGCTTGCAGTTATCCTTTATATAAATGTAAGCAAAATTTGATCCCTTCTTTATTTTAAGAAGATGTTTTCTTTCTTTTCTTTGCTACAAGGCTGCTTTCTTACATCTGCTTACCACAAATATCACAAAAGTTATCATTTTAATGACTAGAGAGAGCTCAAAAATGAAGGAATTGACTTTTCCTGTGTTTCAGGGAGTTTTCATCTACAACTTTTTGTCCAAACCTGAAATTATCTGCCGATTTTACTAACACTGAGGATGGACTTGGAGTGGGAGCTCATAGCTAGGCATGTCTTGACCTGAAAGATTTCTGCAACCTAATGAATTCAAGGGAGAAACAAAGAAAGATCAAAAGATTGATTTGTAGAAGCAATTAAAGAGCTCAGTCGTTGAGCTGGGGAGTGATTAAAGGCGTGTGATTACAATGTGTGTGTCAGGCATAAACAAGGATGGAGGAGCTGTTTAGGACAGTGAATGAAAAGGAGAAATACAGCCTGAAAAACTACCAGCAAATAAAATGGTAAGAGCTATCACCAAAAGCTGGAAAACTTACTACTGGGGGCCTACCAGTTGGGCAGGAGAAGGTATGCAGCTGGGACTCACTCTTCTGGAATTCATGACATTCTTTAGTTTCAGATTTAGTGCCAAGCAGGGGACTGCTTGAGCATGTCATCTGACTCCAGGTTTAATATGTGTAATTAAGTTCCATGCAGTAATCAACTGAACAAATTCAATACATGTGGATAAATTAGGTAAGTAGGTTTCAGCCTGTGGCCTATGGCTCTCTGAAGGATGTTTTCAAGATGAATGCAAAAAGTTAAGGAGGACAGCAAACTTCTTGTCAGTAGGCTCAGATATTTGCTGTAAAAAATTATGTCCCTGAAGGTGGGACAAAGGCCAGCGAAACAAAGGAAATTATTAAGATATTGCGTACATCTGTATATGCTTTAAAAGACATCAGATTTTAATTTTTATGGAGGAATGGGCAGGACACTACTTGGCAGGATTGTGGTAACAATTTGTTATACTCCTGGATTAAAATCTGTGTCTTGTTTCAAGACTCAGTTTTGCTATTTTCAGCTTCTGACTGTTGGCTCACGTAGTATCTACCTTCAGTTAGCATTGCTTTTGTGACAGCAGGGAGACCAAAACCTACTATAAATGCATCAAAAAGTAGCATACCAATAGAAGTTCATTAACTAATATTTGAAGGGGTAACATCTCTAGCAGATTTCAGGCCAAACTGAAAGCAGTTTGGAGTCGGTGTAGAGCGAGTAACCTCATGCTGTGTGCTCTGGCACAAAAACGTGTTTGAGCCTGATCCAGACTGAATTTTTACTGTGATGGAGTTGCTTGAGGACTGGCCTAATGTCAGTGACTTGGGGAGTCCTGGCTTCTATGAATCTTCAGTGGTGCAACTATCTATGATAATTTCTATGACACTATGCTGTCCAAGTTTTTATGTGGTGGGTTTTTTTTCCAGATTTATTTATGAAACACTGACTTAAATTAATTTTTTAGGGTTTTTTTTTCCATTAAACTCAGGAAATGCTTTAAAGGTTTTACCTTTGAAATAACAATGAAATGACAGTGCAATGAAGCATTTTAAATTAGCTTTTGTAACTTAGCAAGTCAAGATAAAAACAGAGGGGGTTCTGTGGTCAATATTAATACTTACATATAAGTATATAAGTAGGAATTCAAGCAATAATATAATTTATATATACTGACTACTTTTACATGTAATATATCTGTAGAGTTACTTGGCTTTATTTCTCATGCCCTGAAGTCTTTCTTGTTTAATCATCAGTAAGAGCACCTCCCTTTATAGATAAGAAACAGAAGTAAGTATCTTCTAAGTGAACAGTGTAACAGTATGAATAACGAAAAGGGAATCAGTTTGGTATTGTCAACAGGCAGTTTGTCTTCAGCATCTTCATAAATTTTCTCAGAGAAAGTGTTTATTAAACAATTTCGAACGCATGTTTATAAGTTCTCTGTATGCCATTGAACTCTTCATTTGCATATATAAACTCATAAATTCTCAGTAGTGAATTCTTTTGTGATTTTTTTAAGTATTTTTTTCTTCCTTTCTTTAAGTTTTGCCCTGCTTCTGTGTAAAAGGAACCTGACATCATTGATAGTGAAAAATGTGAAATCATTTATCATGAAACTAATGGGAAAATAATCTTGGGAAAGATAACTAGACTGATGTTTTTCCTGTTTTTCTTGTTACTCCCTATAGACAGCTTGTTAAATCGCTTTGAATTTAGAGAGTATATGTGATGGAAGGACTTTGAAAGTAAATTTTGTAGAACAAGACACAAAATTGGTGAGATTTTGTTTGTATCTTTTGCTATTCCATCATCTAAAAGACCCAAGTAGGGTATTAAATGGACAAATTTGAAACTTCCTATATAGGGCTTGGATATGGGACAGAAGGTTTTTCACATACATCTAGTTTCATTTTGCATTATTCTGACAGCCTTCCTGTTGTGGTTAGTGACACTTATTAATGAATGTGTAGCATGGCTGATAGCATTAGAAAAAGGGTGTTTTTATGTGAAAGTGTATTTTCTTACCACAAATGTGCTTTGAAAGCTAATGAAAATATTACAAGTTCATGCTTAAAAAAAAAAAGTATCCTCCTATGAATTAACAGTAGGGACCCAATTTGTTGTGCAGGGTGGTAGAGTAACTATTGAAGTGCACTGTAAACTAGTCTTAGTACCAGTTATTTCCTAATTCTGTCTGTTGCATTCAGGCAGCTATGATTGTATGGCTGAGGGATGGGGAAAGAAGCGGAGGCAAATTATGCTTGGGCTGAAACAACAGCAATGCTGCTGACAGCAAAGGTGTGACAGTCACCACTGCATCAGGTGTCTAAAATTCTCCTGCTGCTGACCTCTGCTTGCTGAGGGTGCAGTGGTTCATACTTATTTAGGGATAATCTATTATCTTCAAACTAGTCTTCACAGTGGGATGAGTAGAACAACAGTCCCAGCTGGTAAAAGTCACAAATATGTGTTTGGGGTGGCAGCGTCTGCAGGGCTGCGTGCCCTCACCTTGTGGTTAGGTTTGTCCTTCTGTCTGCCCATTTCCATGGAGGCTACTGTTATACCAGAGGAGGCTATGGGGTGTCAATAAAATAGCTTAATCTATTAAAACATGCAACTAGATGCCTGGCTGCAAAATTGGAAATGCAGATTATATTTTTTTTATCATTTCTTTTTTTTTTTTTTTAATTCTTGATTTAACTTTGCAAGAAGATCACAGTGTATCCCTTTGACTGCTCTGGATATGGACATTGGCAACTACTGTCCACCTGAGGGCTAGTTTGCTCTGGAGGCCTCCAGCTCGCATTTTGCCCTGCAGGTATTTGAGGAGAGCTTCTGACCTTCTTTACTGCATGGTGAATCTGGAGTGTGTTTCTCCAGGGTCTTCACCTCCCTCTCAAGCAGCTTTCTTTTACTTTTTGCTTTTACCAAGAGGAGTCTTCAGTTAGAGCACGTACCGAGATGGTTGTGAGGATTCATATTTCCTTCCACCCCTTGCTTCATTGAATTAGGTTTAAAAATAAAATAACTTTTATTCTTAAACTTCCTTCTCCTTTGTTTTGTGCAATGGAGAGCATCACTCCTCCCTTCTGTCTGCCTTCCTTCCCCATGCGCTTCCCTGAAATTACTCCTCTATTGTGCTCCTTAATTAATTACACTCTTCCCAGCTTCAGGTTGGGTGTTTGTTTTTTTTTTTTCCTCCTCCTTTGACTCCTTCAAAACTGTGGCAAAATCCCGTAATTCATGTGTCAAGAGACTTGCTCATTATACCTCTCTTTTGTATCTTGCAGCGTCCACTTTTCCATAGAGACCATAAGCAACACAATGTTAAACTGCAGGCAGCGCATCTTTTGCTAAGTTACTTTGTCTTTCCACACCATCCTCTTCCATGCCTTTTACCAGTTTTATGGATCCTGCTGTCATCATTAAGGGGAAAGAATTTTTTGTATTTTTACTCAGTAGTAAGGTATTTTTAAAAGAAAGTTTGTGGTATAATACCATGAATTTATTGCCTCACTGGCCATTTATTTTAAAGGAACGCAAAATGCTTCTGTGCTTATGCAAGAAGATGAGAAAATGAAGGTAGGTGGGTGGGTATATGAGGCGTAAGAAATATGGGTGTTTAGCCCCTATTTTGGGTATGTTGTTTTCTTAGCTAGAAAGACCTGATAGCATGTACCTTGTGTCTCCAGAAGTGGGACCCTACTGTCAAGAAACAGCGACAGCAATGAGGCAGTGTGGGGAGGTGAGGGCTTTGTGCTCAGCAATAGGCAGAGCACAGCACTGTGGCTGTTTTTGGCTGCACTTGAGAAACTTGGCTAAAGACCAGATAAAAAAAAAGATAGTGACTCAACAGGGAAACATTAGGGATAATTAAATTCCAATATGATTCTTGTCACACATTCTTCATTGCTGGCAGGGCTAAACAGAGAGATCTCCTGATCCAGCTGTAATATCTGTATGAATTGGGTTTGTTCCTTTCCATGTTTTCTGTGTCTGTAATCAACAAAACAATCATATCAGCAATGCCTATTCATCTCACTAGGATATTCCTAAAGCTTTCTGAATGTGGCAAAAGAATCTTCGTGAGCATAAGGAACAGCACTGAGGGATGCTCACCTTACACTGATGAAGACCTCTCAACAAGGGAGAAATTAAGAAGCAGTTTCATCCCATGCCATCATGGGAAACACAAACTACAGGACAGGGTTTGTCTGAAGATCCATCCAACCTCTGGAAAGTCAGCATGGAAGAGACACATTGAGAGATCGTAACAACTAGAAGTAAAATAAAAATCATACCAAGATGTGTTGTTTGATTTATCCATACTCATCTTCAAATGAGAGCAACCAGTTTCTTACAGTTCTTTATTCCAATATAGTAAAGCTTGGTAGTTTGTTTTCTGTTTTGCTCAAAGTTATTTAGCATTAACACTGTTCTGTCAGCTTTCGGAAAAAAAGGGTTGTGCGCATCTTTCCAACTTGCAGGGCTGGATTAAACAGGACTCCAGCAGCACTCCAACACAAAATCAGAAGGAAGTCAAAATTTGCAGAGGGAATTGCAATTACATTGCAAGTGGGAGAAATTTTCTAGTGGTAAAACTTTAGCCAGGGTAACCTCAGCCTGCAGCAGCATTGCTCCTAAGTACAGTAATTTTTCTGAAGTGAGTTTGTGTTTGATCAATTTTTCATGTCTTGCTTCAATTAATGACTCAGTTTAGTCTGTACCTTATCAGCACTACTCTAAAATTTAGAAAACAGCATTAGCCGCTGCCACAATGTGAGAAGGATTCCAACAAGAAATAGCACTTCACCAACACTTGGTGCTGTAAGAAAACAATGGAAAATGTGTAGCTCAGTCATTACAGTTACTGTGTTTGCATAAACATGAGCAACACAAATGGGCCATGTTTTTCCTTTGCTTCTGGGTTTGGATTTGTGGGTTTTGGTTTTTTTTTTATTGTTGGGGTTTTTTTAGGAAGATGATATGCATTAATTCACAATTGTCTTGTTTTATGGCCCCTGTCTTGAAGTGGTGAGGCTGTAGCCTAGGAGATGCTGTCATCTTTTCCTGATAGGAAAGCTTATCTTACCCTCCTCTCCCCCCTTTTTTTGTTAAATGTAAAGAGAATTTGAGCTTTACGTTTGAGGAATATTTAATGTGACTTTTCATTGCTTCAGTATTGCATGGCCTTAAAGTTCTGCATGGTCTTCAAACTTACTGCAAATTTTGAGGTCATTCAGTATTCAATGAACAATATTTTTGTTCCTCCCTAAATGATTTTAAATATAGAGTGAGAGCGGAGCATAAACTGGTGCCTTTGGTTTGGGCTTCCTCATTCTTCATGGTTCAGTGTAATGATGTAGTTGGGGGAAAGGAGGCACAATCACTGCTGCTTTGCTTGCTCTTAATTTAGAGTTGCCAGAATCACTCGATTTGGGGCTATCTAATACTGAGAGATGCTATAAACTGGATTTTCAGTAACTATAATGGGTTATCAAATAGTTATAGTCCTTAAAAGGAGAGAAACCATTATAATAAGTGCTGAAAGGATATGCAGTATTCTCAACATAATGAGGATTGTGAGTTTTAATATGTTTATGTAATTTTGTGTGAGGCATTGCAGAAGCTTTAGAATGGGTCACTGATTAAAATCTGTGGCTGTTTATATGTTGCTTCTTCTGCATCTAGCTCTGAACTTAGATCATTCCAGCGCTGCTGAAAAAGCTGCTTCACAAATTTGAACTGATCTGGCTCTCAGGCAGTTTATAAAGACAGTCTGGAGTTGATATGGGATTCATGTCTCCACCAGAACTATCCCAGGTCAGATATCTGCACATCTGCTGAGCAATGAAGAAAGCCTGCAGCATCTTGACTGCAGGTGGACTCCAACGGTTCACCAGCAGTGGGTTCCTGGCATGCTTTGTCAGGATGAACCTGCGTGCCCAGCTACCTTCTGTGTTATGCACTGCTCATAAATAGGTGAACAAGTTCATCTCAGCACCTCTTTCAGGGTGTCTCTGAAATTCTGGAAAATTTATCAGCCAGATCTTTAGAGATGTGGCTTAAGAGTAATGAGGAGGTGGTTGAAAATATCTCTCTGAACCAAAATAGTGTCCAGGAGACCATGGGAAAACAGTGACTACACAGTGAGCATTCTAACCATGGTAGAAGGCACCAGTGGTGACAAAATCCTCTTAATTCCCTTTCTGAGAGCCCTATGCAACTCAGCAGTGTCTCATGGCCATGGAAGCCTGCTGTGTTACAGCTGAATGGATGGGTGCACATGGAAATCAGGCAGATATTTTTGTGACAATTGGATGTGTTTCTAAAATAGTACTTTGCATGAGATGGAAAAGAATGTAAAATGGTCAAAATATTTTACAGAATGTAAAACTCTGAAAACATAAGCTAAAAAGACTTAATATATTAACATGATTTTATAATTCCATGTTCTGTTTCTGGAGATTCTTATACCTAAGTACCAATAAACTGGCTGGGATTGCAGATGTTTCAGTTGTTTAGAAGCAGTACACACAACACTATAATAAACTCCTGGTATCTGATGGATGTTTGCCAAGCCTATCATGTTTTTAAAATTGTTTGCAATTAGATGGATCTAATGCATAGTGCAATGGAACGTGCATGGTACAAGACCAACTTTAAGTAGTAAAGCTCTGGCAAGTGCTTTTTAATTCATCAAAAGCAGCCTTTCCCTCCTCCATCCTCCCCATCTTCTCTTTATTTGTAGATGTGTGGGAGAGATGGGGGAAATATGAAGGAGGTGGAAGGTGGAGAGGACTCCAGCATCACTAGCATTTTCCTTTTGATTTTAAGGGAAGGTATGTTATTGGCTGGAGTACTGAACTGTGAAGATAACAACTCAGGTATTTGGAAATACTTCTAAGATTATTTTTCAAATATCAGCTGGAATAATTTAGTAATTTCCGAGAAGATTATTTTTTTTCCCTCCATGTACATTGTTTTGCTCCTTTTATTTTCAATTATGAATATTTACATCTCAGTTTCAGAGCCATCCCATAAGTATGAATACATATAATACGTACGCTGATTTGATAAATTTTCCCTTTCAGAATCACTCAGCATATGAAATAGCAAATTTGCAAAGGAATTAATTTCATATTCGAGGTATTCTTTTCCTGAAGAATACATTTTTTGCTATGTAAATCTAGTGTGATAATTGAAGAACAAGGATTTGAGATATAATTTGTTGTATAGCTCCTTATAAAAAAGCAAATGATTGAGCTGCATAGCCTGTCTGCCTGATATTCTTGGAGCTCCTGAGTGGTAGCTGAATGCATGAATGTCCTTGCTTGGGCTCCTGGATAGCCTGTGAGGAGGAGGGATAGTATTCATGATTGGAAGAGGTCTGACTTTAGCTGCAAGTGTTTATACAGTCAGTAGAGCAAATGCAGTTTTACTGGAGACTTTAATTTGCTATGACTAAAACTATTTTATATTTCTGTTATAAAAAATTGCAGTTAAACTGCACAGTAAAAGGGTAATTGTATTACTGGGTGCATAAAAACATAGGGTCATATAATTCGGGTAGGGTTGGGAGTCAGGAAGGGTGAAAAGATTTTCCGGAGGGGTTTGTGGGTTTTTTTTGTTTTCTTAACTCATCTCAGTCTTCTACAGATACTTTTAACCATGTAATTGTTCCCTTTTGCCCTCGGTTACACTCTGTGTATGCTACAGATCACATGGTGTCTGTCAGATTAGGCAGTAAATTAGGCAGTTTGATGTGTTTTTTAGGAGTAAACTGTATTAAAATTTTATCTGCTCTGTGCTGTCCTTGCCCTTTGGAATAATTTGCAGTTCATGGTTTTGAGTGCTGATTTGTTACTGACTTCAGAAAACAGAAATGAATACAAAGGAACATATAATCCTGATCAGTGATAAATTTCGTGGAGCATATAATAAGGATGATGGAATGGTCATAGAAATAATATAACATTTTAAGTAGAAGGTTCTTTTGAAAAAACATTCTTGAATGGGGCATTTGATTTCTGATATGCTTCGCTCTAAACTGAAAATTCATTTCTTTGTGGCTAACACCGTATGTAAGGCACATCCTCCAATTTCAATATAAATAAAAATAGTGATGCAGCATATTTCAGGTCAGAGATTCAGATGAGAATCCTGCTCTTATATTAGCTCTTTTACAAATAGAGAGGGGTAATGTTTATGATACATTGGCTGACAAATCTTAAAAGCAAGGATGCAGACAGAATCATAGGCAAAAATGAGAACTACACCAGGTATTTTCAGCTCTCGAATAGCGCTTAAAATGTTCACACTCATTAAAGCAAATAGAAATTGTCAATGAAATATTTTTTCCAGTAAAACGACCAAGAATAGAGCAAACATCGGAACTTGTCAGTTCTAATGAAATATCTATTTTGGTGGAGAAAAAGGGGAAATACATTAGTTTGACACTGAAAAATCTTCAGTTTTCGTTTCGGAAGGATTTTTTGTGTAGTGAAATTTCCTGCGTCTTTTGGAAAAAAACAAAACCAAGCTAACAAAATAATACAATTTCATAGTATAAAAATAGGCAAATTTCTGCCTTTTCATATGACTTCTGTTCCCAGCCTGTGATCAGGCTCATGACCTTTCCTCAAAAACTGAAAATTTGGGTTTTCTCTTAAACAGCTAACCATGCTCTATTGCTCAGAATTAGGGATGCTTTTATTGCTTTGTTTTGCTAAATCAGCAGCAGTTTCAAAACCAATCAGATTTCACAAACAGTAACAAAATACAGAAGATGCTGTCCTTTGGTCTCTGCTGTACTCTGTACTGTACAACTGAAACATCTGGAGATGCTCCAGCAGAATGACAGGCTCTCCCATGGGGAGTTGCTGGGAAGGAGGAGTTGTGGAACTGGCGGTCCCAGCCCTGCCGGCACTGATGGCTGCATCAGCCATGCGAGCTGAGGAGGATTTTGCCTGTTAATAAACAAGGAAATTACTAATGAGAGAAGGGCGTGCTTCTGGCTGCAGCATTAGTTGATCAGTGTCTCTTTAATAATTTGTTCACTGAGACTGGGGTAAGAATATGTTGATCTGCAATGTGTCATGGCTGTTGTTTTCATTATCTGGCCCAGCTTCTCAAGGAATTGAGGAGTCAGCCACTGGAAAATCATTTGGTCCTGTAAGCCTATGCTGATCAGAAATTCCTGTGAAAGCCTCCTGCAGTGTGCTTCTGTTCTCAGTTAGGTGCTACTGAACTAAAACCCCTGTGCTAGGCAAACAAACTCCAGAGCATATCCAAAGTTCATTTAATTACTCACTGCTTGCATTCTGAAATCCTCTTTTCCTGGAATTTTTTCAAACCCAGCATTTGACAAGTTTCTGCCTCCAACCTTGCAATTCCAATTCTCACTTTATAACTCCATTTGGAGATTGCAAGTTTTGGAACTTAGATCTAGTAAAATTTATGTCTTAGGGCATGACATCTTAGCTATGTGCCTGAGTTTTCCATGCCAGACAAATTTGGGTTTCCAACAAGCTATTTATCAGCTTGGATGGGAATAAAAGATAGGGAAGAAAGTTAAACACAGCTTTCAGCTGACAAATACTCAGCCTTTGTGTTAAATCCTACCATGGAAATTTTAATAAGTAGCAAATGTAATAAATCTGTTTAATCCCTGAATCACATAGCATTGCTTTTCAGTTTATTTATTTATGTGGAATTCAGAGGAGTCAGAATGAGCTCTGGATCTTTTGAATATTGACTCTATCCTGATGCATTTAAGAAAAAGTAGTAATCAGTCTGCGTTTTACTCCTAGGGTTTTCTACAAAACCAAGTACAATTTCCTCTGATTTCAGATCTTGACCCCTTTTCATCCAGCTTTTAAAAAATCCTTGCAAAAGTACTTTCTTTTATTCAGTCCTGTTATTCATCTTATTTCTCTGTTGTGTTTAAACTGGAGAAAATTCTTTGGGCTCTCTCTGTTACCTATTGATAGTCTACTTCCATTTTCTTTCCATGTTCACCTGTGAATGTATGCTACTGTAGATTCTTTATAATATCTATATGTATGTTCATAGTTCAGATCCTGTTGGAGCAAAATTTGCTGTGATGCAGAGTAATGGGAATTTTTTTTTACTAGTTGGTAATAGTTCACATGAAAGGAAGGATCCTGAATAGGAGCACCAGCAGCACATAAAGATGATATACCTGCTTCATTCATGTACAGGTGTGAGATTGATTTGTTACCTATTCAAATGAATGAACACATTTAAAAAAAGCTAGCTGAGCAGCTGAGGGATTGTTTTCTTGGGAGAAGAACATGTTTTACATGGGGCTGACAGACGATGCCTCGTCGAGCCTGAAGACAGATTTCAGTGCCTCTGAGGGCTGATTCACAGTGTCATTGGTAGGACTGCAGTGGACACACAGGGTATTGAAGAGCATTGATGCAGTGTTAGCCAGTTTGTCAGAAGGGTGGCAAACTTCTAGCTGGAAAGAAGCAGTATTTCCTGCTGGATAAGCCTGACTCGCAGAAATAAAACTGAGCATTGACAAGCAAAGGTTAAACCAGGCGAACATGCAACAGGTTGTAGAAATGAATGTGTTCAGTGTACTGAAGGAAGTTGGCAGTTGGTGCTGATTGACTGACCTCAAGGAGTGGAGCAGTCGTGGAAGTGATATTCTTCAAACCTAGACTATCTACAGTTTGTTTATGAGCTTGCCCAAATTGAAATCCCATGAGAAGTAGCATGGCTTTGCTGCTGAAGTTCAGGAGGTGTGATACTCAGCTTATACACAGCTCATACACTTGTAGACTTCATCTTTCCATGTGTTTTTTTTCTTGTTTCCTTTATGCTGTGACATTTAGATGGACTGGCATTTTCAAACTTACAGTTATTGAGATCTGTACCTTTTAACCTTAAAAAAAATATTGTGGGTTGGTTTAATTAGGCTTTCATGGAATTGATGTTCGGTCAGAGCTGGAAATAATCTCAGGTTAAAAGCAAGTAGATGACTGAGGAATTGCATGAATTTTTTCTCTGTGTTGGAGCTGATACAATAGCTGGTGCTTGGAACTTTGTGCAGTCTGTGTTTTTCTTTTTCCTTTTTTGGCTACTGCATCTTTTAACACTGTTAATGTTTATTATGTTGCCATATAGATATTTTATTCTATTGTACTGTGCATCTTAGCTTTTTCTTCCCTGTAACATTGGTTGAATACGATTTTGTGAGTTATTTTTTATGAAGAGGTTCTGATATTCCTCTGAGTTTGAAGATTTGTGCAGATGTAATTGCTGACTCAGATGGCACTTGGTGACACTACATTACTGTTTAGAAAATAAAGGAAAACTTCCACTTTTGTAAGGGAGATTTTTGGAAATTAGAGCAACAAGTGCAGCTCTTGTCAATCAGGGATTTAGAATCTACTGCTCTGGCTTTCTGAATGGTGTCCTATACAACTTTGAACCCCCCTTAAATGCATCCATGCTGCCCCCAGTTGCAGCTAGGTGTGTGTGATGCATTTATTTTCTCAGCAGCAGGCATTAATGAATCCCTGCTTGGTATTTTGGTTTGGTTTTATAGGGTTTTTTTGCCCTTACACTATGGGGGAAGTTTCTCCTGTATTTTCCTGTGTCTTCATCTAAAATGATACTATACAAATCAAATCGCCTTACTCATCTCAGTAAATTTCATTTCTGAAGTGGCAACCGTGATGACTTCTGTAGTGATGAGTATTGCAGAAACACACAATTTGCACACTACATGCTTGGGGATTTTACTTGTGCCGCTAATTATTTATGTTTGAAAAGGAGTGAGCAGCCAATCCGCATTCTTCTTTTTCCAAAGAATACTGGATCACAAGGGTGATACTACGAGCAAAACTTCGGTTAGCAGAGGAGGTCCTTATCTGCCTTGAAACTTTTGATGAACTTGTATCTGTGAGAGATCAAGTACTCATTGTGGTTGCAATCTTTCCAGGATCAATGAAACAAATTTATAAAGCACTATTTTTTCCTGCTTTGGGACAAACTTGCAGTCAGACTAAGGGAGTTTCATCTATCTGACTAAACTAATCTGTTAAAGCGAACTTTGCATCTGGTACAAAGGGATTATTTGTTTAGGTTTGTGGGGGTTTTGGTTGGTTGTTTTCTTGTTTTGTTTCATTAGGTTTTTTTTCCCTCACTGTACCCGGCAAGAAGTAAACAACTAAGAAGGCAGGAGGTGTTTTCTGAGCTTGATAAGCCTCAACTTTTCAGGATGGTTTTGTGGGAAATTGCTCACTGTGGAGAGCACACCTTCCGTAATACTTTCTATTCCTTTTATGTAAAGAGGAAAGGAATTATGGTAGGATTTCTGTACTGCCCTACCTGATGCTATCTGGTGATATTTGCAGTTTTGTAACTTTGGGGTTCTTTGTAGTCCTCTGGAGTTGAAAATCTTGAGCTATATTTATGGCAGTAGTGAGTACGGTTTGAACACTTAAATTTTTCTTCTGTTGATTTTAAAATTGTAGGCTGTGATGAAAACTGGCAATTAGCTCTGTCATCCTAGTGTCATCCTAGGGTCAGATGTAGGAAACTCTCAGACCTGTCTTCAAAATGGGACCTGATTCATGTTTTGTTTGTCTTTCTAATCACTAGAAATAAGAGAACAAGTTCGTTATTTTTCTTGCATTGTTAGGTGCCAATAGTAGAAATACTACTGAGCGATTTCCTTTGGTGTAGACACACTTTATGTGAACTTTGGATGCCTTGTAAACAAACAAGATAAATTATAAAAGTATTTAAGAATGGCACGGTTGCAGGTTGGGTGGAGAAGTGATTCAGAGCATCCCTGCAGAGGAGGATGTGGGGGTGTTGGTTGACAAGAAATTGAATATGATCCAGGTTCACTGTGTGCTCACTGCCTAGAAACCAATGGTGTCCTGGACTGCATCAAAAGGAGAGTGACCAGCAGGTCGAAGGAGGTTATGCTGCTCTCGTGAGACCCCAGCTGGAGTACTGTGTGCAAGTCTGGTGTCCTTGACATAAGAAGGACATGCAACTGTTGGAACAAGTCCAAAGGAGGGCCATGAGGATGATCATGGGACTGGAGCACCTCCCATATGAAGACAGGAAGAGAAAGTTTGGACTGCTCAGCCTGGAGAAGAAAAGTTTGCATGGAGACCTCATAGCAGTCTTCCAGTGTCTGAAGAGGGCCTATAAGAATGCTGGGGAGGGACTGTAGTGATAGGGCAAGGGGTAATGGGTTCAAACTTAAACATGAAAAGTTTAGATCAGAAATAAGGAAGAAGTTCTTTACTGTAAGAGTGGTGAGGCACTGGAATGGGTTGCCCAGGGAAGTTGTGAATGCTCCATT
>JANRGW010046026.1:0-14575 GCA_024733675.1 Psilopsiagon aymara | reverse complement strand
ATCAGGTTGGCATCAGCCCACCTCACAAGCATGTCAAGGTCCCTCTGGATGGCATTCCTTCCCTTCAGCGTATCAACTGTATCACCCAGCTTGATGTCAACAGCAAATTTGCTAAGGGTGCACTCAATCCCACTGTCCATGCCACGAATAAAGACATTGAACAAGACTGGTCCCAGCACCGATCCCTGGGGGACACCACTTGTTACCGGTCTCCAGCTGGACATTGAGCCATTGACCACAACTGTTTCTTTGTGTGCAGCCATCCAGCCAGTTCTTTATCCATCAAGTGGTCCACCTATCAAATTGATGCCTCTCCAATTTAGAGATAGCGATGTTGTGTGGTTCGTAGCACAGTTCATAGCAATACTAATAGATCCACATTTCAGAACTGCATCAATTGATCAAAATTCTGTAGCTAAAGGATTATACGAATGGTTAATTACACCTGAGTTACTGTTTTCTGTGCAGGGACTGGAAACAGCAGGCCAGGCACAGATGTACAGCAGATTGCAGTGTTCTATAGTCCTTATTCATTAACAAAGTAACTCAGCAAGCCCTGTTTATAATAAAGTAATTCTTTAATCTCAGTTTCATGCTTATTTTGCCAGATGATCAGAAAATATTAAATGTGGGTAATTCAACTCTGTTTTCCAGGATTTTAAATTCTCACTATAGGGTCTTCAGTCCTCTTTAGTTATAAAAAAATCACATCAGTTTACACATGAGATTATATTTTAGGAATTAACACAATATGAAGCACATTTCAGTCTAATAATTCACTCGTATTATCACATTTTTTTAAAAAAAACTTTATATTTCCAGTAGTGTTCTATTTATTGGCTAGATCTAAGAAAGCAAAAAGTAAAATAGATTATTATAGCAATCATTCCTGAGGCATGATATTATCACAAGATCATGTAGTTCTTCTGAAGAAATAACTCTTCTCCTATTATCAACGGATATATTAATATACATTCAGCTTCAACCCAAGTAATTACAAGATGGTCAACAAAACTACTTGCATACTTAAATTAGACCTGTATATTTGGTTGTAAGTACGAATAAACCAGGACTTTGTTAAAATTCAAATATTTATTTTGGGCTTTAATTGATTTCTTTCCCTTTAGTTCTACTTTATTTAATCACTCAAAAACCCATCTGATTTTCCCAGACACAAGTTTTCCTACCTTAACACCACCCACTGAAGACCTCAGCAGCTGTACATCCTTCTCCACAATCCCCTCCCTCTCTCTGTCACAGCAAAGCATAAGGCATTGTTTGTGACAAGACCAGATCTTTCCCACCTGCTGAAAAGTTTTAGAGGAATTACTCTCCTTGACTAGTTTCACTGGACCTCAGTTGTTGCTGCACAGCAAAAAGCCTCTGCAATTTTGCTGCCTGCTTAACAGCTGAATACATTTAAGTCACTTTGCAGAAAGACTGAACAGCTTCTATTCTGAAAATAAAGCGTACCCATTAAGAGTACCCCTACAGGATAACTTTGCTCTTATCCACACAGGGAGCCATGGATTTTCTAACAACCTGACAACCACATTGCTCAGAACAGCCACTGGTGGTGTCTCAACAACAATGTTGGTACTGCGGCTACCACTAGTCAACAACTGTCATAATAACAGCAACAGGTGGAGCAAAGAAAAACAGCAGGGGACCATTGTAGGCTGTAAGATGTGGAAGCATTCCTTTCAGTTAAGGGACATGTGAGCAATCCAGCCTTTGACTTAGCCTCACTCGAGTAGTGAGCAAAAGGCTTGATAGAGTTTTGCAGGCTGGTAAGAGGGTTAACTGAAAACAGTGTGTGCTGCCTTGAAGAGGAAGCCTGCTTGTAAGAGACCTTGAACAGGGTGCCACGGATCAGAACCAGCAACAGCTGCTTGCCAGAGAGCAAACCACAAGTTGCAAAAAGCAGGAGAGACTTGCTGCTTGGGACTTTTATGGACATTTCATGAACTGCAGCCAATCACTGCGCTGTTGCTGGCACTCGCCTAAGGGAGGTAACCGATCACGTCATCGAATGTTCTAGTGCTCTGTAACTTTTCTATAAAAGGGGTGCCTGTGCACAATAAACTGTTCAGCGTTTGATCACATTGATCAGTGTTGCGTTGTTCCATATCCCCCGTAGTAAGAGGTTTTTTTTAAAAGTGAAACCACTATTAAGATGATTAAAAATATGCTTAATGATGGAAACATATTTTCCCTATGTTATGAAGCACTGTTCTACTTAGGCTTTTATAACAATGACTTTTACAGGTGTAATTCATGAGATGATATTTATTTTATGTGCCTGTGGTACAAATATAAATATTTTCACAACCCAAAAGGCCAGTACCAGACATGTAATATACACTTCACGAAATCAAGGCAACTATAGAATGATTTTATTTTAATTCTAATACATATTCTATAAAACATTAATCACAGTTAACATATTTTCAACTACATGAGCAATGTATCATACCACTTGCATAATCTCTGGATTAAGAATCAGCAGTCCAGAGTAATTACTTTATAACTTGGGGAAAATAAATTCAGCAGAGAATAGAATCACTCATTAAGAGCTTTCCAAAGTATCTAATAGCCAACTGTGTTTAACAGATTTCATTTTTTGCTAATTGCAAAACATAAGTTGATTCTATAAAAGACTTTCATTACAGATCAATTTCAAAAGAAGGAATCCTCAAGAGGAAGAGGGAGACTACAACCCACAATTAAGAGAGGGAGTAGAGCTAAATGGTCAAAGGTAAATGGTGTGGGGCAATGGGTAAAAGACCTCAGTAAATATAAAACAGAGCAAAAGTCTGACTTCCTCAAACTTACATACAACAGTGCCCAAGGTCTGGGAAAAAAGAATGAACTATGGTCACAAAATTCTGACTGTGGGAATAAGGGAAATGTGTTGGGAGATTTTGCATGACTGCAAAGCTGTCATGGACAGACTCCAGCTCTTCAGGAGTGACAGACTAGGAAGACTAAGGAAGGGAATTGCCTTCTGTGCAAAAAGTAGCTCTGATTCAGGGAGCTTTTCTATAGGATGGGAGACAATATTTTTTAGAGCTCATGGCTTAGGATTGAGTAAGAAGCTATTAAAGGTGACATCCTGGTGGGAGTCTGTTACAGACTACCTAATCAAGATGAGGAAGCTGGTGAAACCTGATGAAGTCTCTGTATCGCAGAACCTTTTTCACATGGACAGGTCTGACTTCTCTGACATCCGCTGGGAATGCAACATAACAAGACACAAGAAATCACAAAAGTTTTTGGAGTATATTAGGGGATAATTTTCATATCCCAGGGATGCATGTTCTGGCTAGAACAACCAAGGATACACACCTGGATCTCCTACTCACTAACAAAAAAAGAAACAAGTAAGGGTTGTGGTAAACAGTGGTAATCCTGGTACTTAATACCTTAGCAACTATCTACACAAGTGAAGGTGCATTAGCAGAGCACAGAACGTCAAGAGAGCAGATGCCACTTTATGCACAGACTTGGAAAATGGGGTCCCATGGGCAGTTGTTGAGCAGCAAAGGAGCTGAGGAAAGCTGGCTGATCTTTAAAGACGTCAAAACACAAGGAGCAGTTCATCCTTATGCAGCAGCAAACAAGAAGACATACCAAGAAACCAGTGTGGCTAAAGCAAGAAATTCATGACAGACATCTAGCTCAAAATGGTAACTACACAGAAGAAATTCAGAAATACTGCTCAGGCATTTAGTAAACCTGTCAGCAAAACTATAGCTTGTCTGCAGCTAAGCCTTACAATGGACATTGCTGGCAACAAGGGGAACATCTGCTGCTGCACAAGCACCAAAAGGCTGAAAAAGGAAAATGTAGGCTGATTTCTGCATAAGACAAGTTATTTAATAGCAGAAAGATAAAGGATTAGGTACTCAGTGTTGGCTCAGGCCTCAACAACAGGATCTTCTAGGCCTCTCTGTTTAGTGGAAGTTCAGGAACAGAAAGTACCAGCAGTGGATAAAGATTGAGTCAGGGATCACTTGAGGAATCCTGACCCATACCAGTCTGTGATATCAGATGATCCACATTAAAGTGTGCTAGAGAAAACACAATTGTCCTTGCAAGGTGACTCTATCACCTTTCAAAGGTTGTGGAGATCAGGGAAGATTTTGATCTAGTGATATATAGCCAAGTGATCCAGCAATACAAATAAATTGACTTCAAAACTGTAGCATTTGATGGAGTGAGGGCAAAGTCTACATAATCACCTAAAGAAGACTAGCATTTTGCAGATACTGGAATACAAGAACACGTAAGACCAACTAAAATCATGAAATAACCATTAACTGTAGGAATTGACTGTTCTGCTTCTGATAACTGAGAAAATTGGGATAATAAAACAAATGCTAAGACAGCATTTTCCAATCCCTAAAGCATTTAATGAAGTTTTTGCAAGCCAAAACAAAAGCTCTGAGTCTTTAACTAGTCTTCCACAACAAATTTACTAATTAATTTCCAATTTCAATTTAACACAAGCAGCTTGTGTATCAATAATACAAAGGAAAATGGAAGTGACAAACTGTTATTAAAATAATGTACAGGCCTAAACCAATAATGACAAATCCAGTCCTTTCCAGACCATACATTGCCAAATTCACAGCTGAAGAATAACATATGGCTTCCATAAATAAAATGCTAATATTTAGAAGGAAACATTAATGTTAGATAAAATGTGTGCATTTAAGTTTACAGTATCCACATTTCAGATCATGAATTAGTAAATGTAATTTTAAAGAAAAATTATTGATATACTTTCACTACTATGTTACAAATTAAAGGTTTAAGATAAAATTTTTGGAATTGCAAAGAAGCAGAAGCTGACTGTAAAACATCTTACTGTAGGGTATTTAAATATTTCAAGCAAGAAAGTTCCTCTGTTTCCTAGAGCTACATGTAGAAGGCTGACTTTTAAAAAAGGTTAATAACAACCAATGGCATGCCCTTACCCTTATATATAAAATATGAGGATGACCAGATGTGATGGAAAGAACAAACATCAGCAGCCATCCTTTAAGGACACAGACCCTTCAGGACTCTGCTCTTCCATCACAGTGATGAAATCTGCCTTTAAATCCGTCCTAAAGGAAAGCTGACAAGATACACACGTGCCAATGTATGCTACAAATCCTGGCAAAGACACTGAGTGCTAAGGGAAGCTCCTGATGAATTAATTAATTTCTTTTGATAACTGTAGGGTTTTGAGATGATGGAACTTCAACTTTCCTGCACTGAACACCTTAAGGTCTTGAGACATATTTTTAAGTTCACGTTCTCTGAAGAATTATCCTTCCACTAACTCACCTCCTTCTACATCTCTCCTGAAATCTTTAAATAAATTAGTTTTTATGGATTTCAAATTAAAGCATCACATTTTATCACAAATTACAGTCCAACGTATTTGATTATATAGCTGTGAAACAGGCATCCGAGATTTCACCAAGTTTCCTTCCAGACTCACTATCCTCATTAAGTCTTCTATTCTGCTAAATAAGGGAATTGAGATAAATTGATGGAACAAAAAAATGCAGAAGCTAGGACTTACTTCATACTGCACCTGTTTTAATCAATCTTAGAACAAAAAAAGGTCTAAATTATAGCAAAATGTCGTTAGATTAATTATTTGGAATACAGCTTCCACAAAGCAGTCTTACTTCTATTCTAGTGCTGTAAATCAAAACACCTATAGTTTATATTTGCTATAACTAGTGACTGTAACACAAGTAGCAATAGTTACTCCCGAAATGGCATGTTTGCATGTTTGTTTTTCTCCTAATTTTTTTTTTCTCTTAAAAATGACTTCATAAAAACGCTTCTGTACAGCAAGTGCAGTCTTAAGCCAATATTTGAAAATAGCTAGCATCTTCATATCACCAACAGGACATTGCAACACATATTTCAGAGAATCGAGGGATAACAATATATTTGAACTGATTTGCAGGCAGAAGACTGGTTACTCAAGGACCCTTCCACACTCCTGCAGAATATGGCTCTGCCTGACACTAGCAACAGGTTTGTATAAAAGAGTTTATACCCAAGGATGACAATCTATTTCACCCACAAGCAAAACCCAGCTATTCAGAGAAGCAGTAAGTTCAGTCTTAAAAGTATGCAGCACGTTGTTACGTATTTTGAAATTACAAAATGCTTTTTCAGTTATAGCACATAATAACAAATTGGAGTTTCTCAGTTCTTGGGGGGAATGTATTGCTTACGCTTTTATGTGATGTGATTTCAGGTGGTTTCATTTTCCTAGGTGGCATAATACTTCATAAACTCCAGAAAGTGCTGAGCAGATACACTTTAAAAAGCAGAATCTTACAAATCTTTAATAAGCATCTATTTCTGAAAATGTAAAATGTATTTACATAATGATCAATATTGCTGTCAATGTGCTTTGACAGTTTCTTGCACATTTTTCAAGCTCCTGTTTCCTCATGTAACATTTGTAAAATTAATCTCATTGAATTTAGCCTCTTCATATGGTGGTGTGAAAATTCATTAGTGCTTGACAAGTGTAGTTATTTTTTTGTTTGTTTTTGTTGAGCTCCTTAAAAGCCTGTTCTGCAGAAGAACCTATCAAGAATCAGTATTTACTGGCCATTACAAGCTATTCAGTATAGAAAACCTGTATTACTGGCAAGCACAGATGTCACTGCAAAGCATTGGTGATACGAAAATTTTAGTAGTAGTCATTATAGCAGTCATAAGACACAAAATATCTTTCTATCAACCAATTAATTAAATGACACAGAACTACTCTGAAATATTATGGGATTGCCAGACAAATTTGGCCTGTTAAATCTCAATTTTGAAATAAATTTTATGCAGCAAAATCCTTGTGGTCATGTAGAATTTATTGCAAGACAACAATGAAGGCGATCATTGTTAACTACACACAAATCTCTTATTTCAAATTTAATGCAAGAAATGCTTATATTTCTCATAGCACGTCTGTACATCTTCATTTTTCAAGTGAGTCATTTCACTGCAATCCATTGTTGTGTCTTACTAAAAAGCAGAGGCCCACCTACAGAAGTTTTGTTGCTATAGCCTCCCAAAAGGACAATCTCAGGCATAACATCATATCCCCATTTTTCGTTTCTGTTTTGTTCAGAAAGCGTCATACAACTGTACTTAAGTCCGACATCTGCATTCAAAATAAATGGATGAACACAGCACTTCTGGTTCCCCATCACAGACACAGAAAATGGGTGCAAAATACCCCAGGCATCTCTGCAGCAGGATCTTGCTTCTCTGGAAGATCATGTTATTGCTGCTTGGGCTGCAAGACCATCAAGTGAGGAAGGCAAGTTCTTAAGGCAGTAAAGTTGCAGGTAAGATCTTCAGGTCTGAGATATAGCTGCTTTAACAATTCCCAAACATCAATCCTTATCACTACAGAACCATAAACACTTTTTCAATTTGCAAAAAGTAGAAAACTAATCATTTACCAAAGCAGACATAACAGCTCCTTAAGTAGAGGTGTACCACTTACTGTTTGGGTTTGATTTTTATTTTATTTGTTTAAGACTAAAATTATATCTATTTAAGCTGATGAATTTATCTTTCTTTTTTCTTCCAAAAATAGGGACCGCACAAGCAATGCAAGGGAAGATCCTTCTCTAGTCTCACTTCTAACCTATAACATTTCCTCAATTACTGTTTCAGTCAAATATGATGTACTCAAGTTGAGTATTCAAATAAACTTAACATAATGAAATGCTGGGTTACTCATTATGTTAACCTCATTACCACGAGATTAATGTAGTGATAAATAGATTGAACTGTCTTTAACTGATGACAAAATGAAAATGGAGCACTAAAGAAATCCCATCACTAATTTAAATAATAAACCAATTTCAGTTTTCTAATGAATTTAATGCAATATGAAAGCTGCATCTAGCCTTCAGTTAAATTAAACTGCATTTTTCTTAGTTCATTTTAAATACAATTGTATGCTTTCTTACTATCAAGCAGATGCTGTTATATTTACCTCTTATCTACCACCATTAATCTCCTTGTTTTCTCATATAAACTACAACAACTACACAACTTCTCCCATAGACAGAAGAGAAACCTGGAATTCTGATCAACAAGGAGTATAAAAGGAAAAAGACTCCTAAAATCAAGAGAGAAGAATTCACACAAAATTTACATATGTTCTTGTAAATCCAATGAGAAATACCTCAGTTCAATATGAACTTACCCTAAAATGCTACCTGGCACTATCAGTAAAGCAGATGAAGCTCTTCTACAGAGCCACAACTGAACACTACTAGTGGCAGAGCACAAATTCAAAACGTTTTCTTTCAGGCAAATTTCCAAAGGAGATACCTTCTAATATGGAATATATTTGACTGTCACATCTTCAATGGCTTAGTCCAACTGCATTCTTCTTGCATATCACAAGTATTTTTGGTCTTAACCGTTTATTTCTTAATATCTTTACACATTTTTCAGTTTCATGAATATCTGTTACTATATGGAGTGTGAGATAATAAAGTGCTTAAAAGCAAATAGAGAAATAAGCATCTATTAGATGAGATTGAAATTCTGTTTGGAAGACCTTCAGAAGATTTGTGGGAGTGTGGCAATCCTCAGCTGTACAAATATATGGCTACTAATCACCAGTGAAACTGCAGCGCTAAGTATATAAAGATATTCTCTTTTCTCCTCAAATATATGTAGATGAGCTTTGTGCTAAGACAACTCCGTTGCTTATACAGGGTCCTTATTCACATTTTGAGCTGGCCTCAAGATGTTACCTGTAGCACTCCAAGTGGCAGGGTTAAATGTTCTAATTATCAGTTCCATTAAGTCCCATCAAGTTCTGTAGAATGACCTGGATCCTTGCCAGTAATGCAATCTGCAACTTCAAGTCCTACAAGCTCCCAGAGTAAAAAGCAGACCTGGAACGACTTTACACCATCATTCATGGTGACCCTTATATTTAAAGGCCAAATCTGAGACTCTGATGGTTGATTAAGGGGTAAGAAGATTGAGAATATTATTGATTCTCACAATACATGCATGAAACAAAAAAAACCCAGACACCTGCATAGGTTTAAATTTTCTTCTGAGGATTTCTGCAGTAGGATCCCAGAAAAAACAAACAAAAAATCCACAAAACCCACCAAAACCTACTGTAATATAATTGAATCTTTCTATTAAACACTATTAATTGCAAATTGTGAAAATAAAATAGAGCCACAGGTGTATCTACTTCATTAAATTGATAGAAATCCTCCTTTAGAATTTCGTATGTTAATCTCAGTGTTAAGATGTCAAATTGCTTCATGAAAGAAGACAGTCTTAAATTCAGTACAAAGACTACATCGTTTGATATCAATTTGAACAGAATTGAAACACTGGAAAATAATTCAGTGGCTGACAATGTAAATCAAATTGGTTTCAGTTAAATAGACCAATGCATAGGAGTCTTCAAATCCCAGCTGGATGTACTGCCGGACCCACAAAGATTTAATAGATTAATCATGATTAAGGCTGATTTGACAACTCTGAATTTAACCAAAAGCCATCACATTTTTCTACTCAAACTGCAGAATGATACAGGGCTTTCCTCAGGACCACACAAAAAAAAAAAAAAAAGTAATAAAAAATACTCAAACCAATCAACAAATTCTTCATCTGTGGTGCCGGTTATGGAGGAAGTTACTGTTTCAGGAAGCTGCCTAAACTAACATGAGGTTAGCCTGCCTTACTAGAAATAACAAAGAACTCCTACTAGCGTCAGGTTTTTTATACACGTTTTCCCAATGATAAAAACACCAAACTGTGCTGGCAACTGGAGCTTGGATAACAATTCTGCTAGCCTTACACTTGCTACATGTATCTTACTCATGCAAACACAGTCTGTACGGCTACGGCTTCAGATGCCAGGAAAAGCGAACATTTTTATAATTGGGCACATTCCTTCTTTTAGAAAAAGCAGCAGCCAGGGCAACATCTTATTCACTTTTCTTGATGTCTGAATGTTTTGGTAAAACCTATGTACCAGACCTAAACCACTGATACACTTACTCTTTTATATCAAAACTGATTTTAAGACTCCATTAATGTGCTACTGTTCCTCATGGAACAGCAAAATACATTAATAACAGCAATTAAAAGAGTTAAATGCTATTTACATCTGACTTCTATTCCACATCAATAAGAAAATTGCCAGGAAACAGAAAGAGTATTCTAAGTACAAGCTTTACGACTTTATGGATGCATAGCATTTGTAAAGGCTTTTACAGTTACAGTGTTTCTAAAATACGATAATGGTAGCTTATTATTGCAGCATACACTAAAATATGTTTTCCTGGCCTCAGGTAGTATATTACCTGTGGGAGCTGGTAGGGGAGCATTAAAAAGAGGGGGTGGGAATCTAACTCAATACAACCATAGGGGAGAGGTTTTTCCTTCCATCCACTGACAAAGAGTGACCACAAATTTATCACTGATATCTTAGAACTGCTGTAAAATGAGACTGAGAAAATATGCACACAGATAAGAGACTTGAAACTTCCTCCCTTTTATTAACATTACATTTTTCTGCATTAATTTTTGGGACAGGAGTACTTGTTATGTTTGGTTTTTATAATAAAGTGATCTTGATAAGACTGCATGACCACGGAATGCCAACATATTGACAAAGTGCAAGCTGGAAACCAGCCTCATATATTCTTACTACCATAGTGGAGCTCCACAGAAATTAGCCTTTGGAGGTTTTTTCCCCTCCTTTCTCAGGGTTCCCATGTAAAGCCTAAACTGTGTCTTTCCCTGAATCCTTGTTTTCAATAATTAGAATTTTAATAACTCATTCTGAATAATGCTGACTTTGATGAATGAGTTAAAAGAAATGATCAATCAGTCTTCTGCTTCTGTGTGGCAAAATAGGATGTCACATTGAATAGCCTCAACATCTTGGCACTGTAGTTAGAGAAGTCAGTTTTCACTGATGGATCAATGCTTTGGCTTACTTTAATTAGAGGTTTTTCTTCCCACAAAAAAAATTGAAAACTCATTCACCCCCTCAGTGTAGCTGTATTATGGACATCTCAGCTTCCAATGTTGGGAGAGAGCATTTACATAAAAATAGATATAAGACTTCTAGAAGAACATACAGCATGAAGGCCCCTCTCCTACCAGATGCAACAGAATTTGGATTGATGCACAGAATTCTATCCATTTGTAAAGTCATCCACTCATATGAAACAGGTTTTGTGGTTAGGACTATGGAAGCACTTAAGACACACATGTAGCTATACCATCCACCTCACAAATTCCTAATGTTGTCAGTGGTAACTAATAGCAGAAAATATTACCATTCCTTATGTTATTAACTGCTCTTTAAGTAAGAAACACTATAATAAACACACTCATTAACATTTGACTTGTTATAAGCCCTTCCACAATTTTCATTCCAGCAGCCTTACAAGACTTGCTCAACTGAACCAATTGAGGAACCTCAAAGTCACACAAAACTTTCTGCAAAAACCCACGCACTCTTTTCTTAGAGATCACATAGCCTGACAAAGACGTTAAACCCTTCTGCAATTTGTTGAATTCCGTCAGTAAAGCACAAAAGTAACTAAAATTGAACTAATGAGGATTAATCACTTGGAAAAGTCACCTTATTGTTCTTTGATATTGTTTTCTCAAATTCCCTATAAACTGACACAATTTTTATAGGAGTCCTACCATACATAGAAATTTAAGTAGCTCTGATGCACAATAAAAAACATGCAGGAACCCCTACTTCGTAACTTAGCCTTACTCCTTTTCTTCAGTGCTTCTGAACAACCAAAGTAGGTACATACTGTGGTAACAGTTCAGAATAAAGGTGACCTTTACAATGTCCTTGTTCCAGTAGAACACATTCTCAGAACTGCATGACAGGATACCCTCCTGGGCACCTGAAAAATCCTAAGAAAAAGACCATCACAGAAAATGCGAGAATTTGAAAAGAGAATTAAAATAAATGCTGCTATGTTGCCCTGTATGGTCCTTAGTTGCATAACTTCTTTCAACAAAATAAAAATGTCAGTATTTTTTGGAAGCTAGGATAAATATAGAATATTTGTACACAGTTTGATTCTATTTAGCATTGCATTAAAAACAAAATATGAAACCAGCAAAAGACAGTCATGCTGTACTGACAAATACATGTAAAAAATGTGTTTCATATTCATATTTTTTCCTGAATAGAGGTAGTTCTAGCAAATAACTAAAAATATCCTAATCTAATTACACCTGAATTGCGCTGAAGATCTTGACACTTAGATTTAAGCTAGGCATCAGGAACCTTTTAGAGTACTGTTGGAGAACTAAGTAAAGCTGGCTTGAACAAGCATGCATGACTTCAGAGACACAGTTGTTGTACAAAGTGCATAACTTTTTGTCAGTGGGACTATTAAAATCCCTCAAGTAGCTGTAGACCAGTAATTTCCTCTTGGAAGGTTTTAGTAAAGAACAATGTGATTAGCAAAACCGCTGTACTTGACACTCTGCACAGCCAGAGTCTCAAACCTCCAAGCACTGGAAGAACCCAAGGTAATAGCATTAAAAATTCCCTTTTCCAATACCAGTACATCAACACTGTTCTAGCCCTCCATTTATTTTCAGACTGTAATGGAGTCACATCACACTATAAGTGCAGTTTAACCTTTGTGGTTGTTCCTCTGTTATGAGGAAACCAGCACTTCACAGGCCTAGCTGGCTGTAAGGCGAACTGCTCATCACCATCTTCACCTCGGACAAGCCAAGCTTTTACACTCCTGATGCCTACTCTGGTAATACTAGTTTTGCAATTATGTCATCTTATTAAAAATATAGATACACTTATTATTATTCTACTTGGATACCCAAATAAATTGGCAGACTTTGGGAAAAAAGCATGCCAATAAACACATATGAATTTCTCTTAGAGTGAAGGGCAAAAATCTGATGTTATTCTCTGCTTCTTGAAATAGATTGTGTATTCTAATTCTATATTAAGACACAACGTCATTTTTAGGGATGAAGGAATGCTTGAAATTACTGATGGTGAGAGCACACAAATTATTATTTGGTCAGCTTGATTCCAGACCTCATTAGGGTACCACACAAATTGTATTACTTTTGCATAAATATTGGCATGAGCTTTGTTGCAACTCTGCCATAATTCTGACTGATGGGAAAGCTAGGTTTATAGCCCTTCTGATTTTGCTTGCTTCTGAAACTGCATAGCTATGGTACCCATTTAACCTCTAAATTGCATGGGTTTATTTTTTAAAATGCTCATTGACGAATATTGTCACAAATCACCAGACTGAGAACTTCATACTAAGATATTTGGATAAGTAAAACCAATATTTTAGAAATCTTGATAAGTGAAACCAACAGTAAAATACTGAGCATTTTTGAGCCACAATTCCAAAAGTGTGTGCAACACTTGTTTTCATGAAAGAAACCCCAAAACTTAAACAAAACTCGTCACCACTGTACCTTTATGGATACTCAGGAAAAAATCATCTGGCATTCTCTAAATACTGCTATTACCCCTAATTTGAAAGCAATTGATACGTTTGTTTCATTCCCTGTGGAGAATAAGGCACGGACCCCGTTTCTGGTTAGGAAACGAAATCGTTTATTTCCAGAAGGTCCAGGGTTGATATAGGCTATCCGAAGTACCCGCGTGTATGAGCGGCTAATACAATTGGTTAGCTGACACCGCCCACGTGGGTACTTTCGCTTCTTCATTGGTTGATATCTGCCTCACCGGTTGCCTTGATTGGATGCTTCTTTCTTCCTTCTTATCCTGCCGAGTTCTCCCTACAATACTCCCCAAAACTTTCCCAGCAGCATTCCTCTGCTACCTCAAAGTTCTCCCAGCAGCTGGTCCAGCTGAGAAATCCTCCACAACAAGGTTCTTTACACCCACAATTCCCTTTTCATCCACAGAGAACAGGCTGATGAGCTGGAAGCACCTTGTTGGCCTTGCTTTAGGAGTAGCTGCTGCATCTCCCAAATGTATCAATACATTTCCACTTTCACACATTTCATAACCAAACTGTAGGTTGTTACTCCAAGCTCTTCAATCTCGTTTCTAGTGAACTTGTCAAAGTAAGTACTGAAGTTTAAAAGTAATGTCAATGAAAGTAAATTAATGCAATACAACCATATGAGTCAGGAGACAAAGCAGTTTGTAAAGGTTTGAAGGCTCTGTAGAAGTTTACCTATGTAACTCTAAATGATAATAAAGCAGTACATTGAGACACAGATTTACTCCCTTTCTTCACCTTTGCAAGATTTGTAATTGAATGAAGTTTTTCAATTCTGAGGATGAAAATGAGGTTAGGGAAAGAACTTTGGCAGCAAAGAGGGTATGATTTGTTCCAGATACAGGAAAACTGTTTAACGACAAATAACAGTGAATGGGAGGGTATTTTAGTAGGTTATATTAAGCTGCAATTAAATATCTGTCGTGGTTTAAGCCATAAATTAGCGACGCAGTTTGTTCACTCACTTCCCCCTTTTTCTTCCCTCTGCTCCT